>PVJH01011016.1:0-30829 GCA_004026705.1 Nesogale talazaci | reverse complement strand
TCGGGACTGGGCGATTTTAGCGGGGAAAACGCTGCCCTTACGCCTTTGTTGACAAGCGAGGGGCCCCCTGGGTTTCCTCGACTGTGGAATAGTCGTTACGTGTGCACAACTTGGCAGAAGCTCCCAGAATGAAGTGAGGTTTCTTAAGTGAAATCCCATGATCTTTACTAAGGGCTGCTACGGTGGTTCTGAAGATTCTGAATTGTGATTAAGAGGCCGAAGGGAAGAACATTGTGTTCTTATCTAGTTTGAGGAACTCTTTAACTTGGTGTGTTTTTTTTTTTTTTTTGGGGGGGGGTTGTAAGTTGAATAGTAAGGAAGCCTGTACTACTTGCCATCATTGATTCTTAGCGTTCTGTAAGCGAATTTAGCTTCGTCAGTGCCCCTTTCGCCTACTGTGTTTCCATTCACACACTCATTGAAAAGTTGATTCTGGGACCTGGAGTAGTGTTCTCATTGGCGGAGGATGTGATGGCTATGCATAAGCCCGATCCCGTCTTCTGTTGGGTCAGTATTTTCATGGCTAACCTTATTTGTTTAATTTTTTGTCCAAATTTTTCAAAAGAACTCGGATTCCAGATGGCCAATTCTATGAATGGCAGAAATCCTGGTGGTCGAGGAGGAAACCCCCGAAAAGGTCGGATTTTGGGTATTATCGATGCTATTCAGGATGCAGTTGGACCCCCTAAGCAAGCGGCAGCAGACCGAAGGACTGTGGAGAAAACTTGGAAACTCATGGATAAAGTGGTGAGTTGTGTCTGACTCTTCCTGAAGATAATCTAAGTCATCTTGGATGTGATTTTTCAGATTGATTTATATTCTTGATGTCAAATAATTCTTATGAGTACAGTTTTTTGATTTTTTTTGGGGGGGTGACTTTTTCTTACTCTGCATGTTTTGAAAAGTTAAATTCAGAGCAAAGACTTGATATTTCTTAACCTTTTGTCCTACTCTTCAAGGTTCAAAGTTCCTCTATATGACTCAGATATGCAAAGCATTTACCGTCGGCTGCTTTCTGTTGGTTAAGGTTTTAGAATAATTTGGAAGTGTTTGCTCCATCTTAGGTGAAGTTGTGTTGCTGTCAGATAATAACAAAAAGTGCAAACAAGTAACTAAGACAGGCTCCAATGGGACTCTCATGACAACCACATGTGCACTGCTAAGAATAGTTACTTGGGAAAAAATCAGATTAGCCCTAAGTGAGGAAACAGCATTTGCGAGAAATAGTTTCCATTTAGATCTTTTGAGAATTCGCCTTCATTAAGAAACTTTCTTGTTGTTGTCCTTAATGGTGGAGTTACAGTTTCTTTGATCTGTGATTCCATTTTGAAACAGGAAACCTTTGCACATGTTGCTTATTGTGAAAGGAAAATTTATGTTGTGGGTGGTGGGACTGAGACGATCAGAAACCTCTGTGGTTTCTGCATGTTGCTTTCTGATGAACTTAACATTTCACAATAAAAAAAATTAAGCTAGATATCAATGTCCAGGGCACACCAGTTAAACAGGCAACCTGAGTACGTTGCACAGATCTCCTTCTCAAACGGTAGTTGTTAGCGTTCTGCCTTCCTAGGTAGCTTATGCAATAAAGTTCATTATACTGTGGGATGTTGTGTTCCAAAGGGTTAATTCTTGTTTCTGAAGTAGTAGCACTGCACCTCACATATTAATAAGTTGTCACAGCAGCTGTGACAGACTTGACTTCAGAGCATCAGCATAGGGCTGATGGCAAACTTAGCTGAGGCTTTTCATATATTTATAAGCACAGAAGTAAAGGGTATCTCACCCCCTCTCCCTAATTCGTTTGTAGGGATATGTTAAACTCTTCAAGAAGTCTACTGGTGGTATTCACTGATGGTTGGTCTTATAACTGTATGCAAATGCTACAAAAACAAAACAACAATAATAACAGCCCCCCCCCCCCCACTGGCCATAGGATTAGCAGTACAGGAAGGTGACACAATTTATTTTCTTATAGTGGTCTAGAACGTGAAGAAGGATAGATGAACAGCGAGACTGCATTCTATCGTTTATGGTGGTAAATCTGGTGTTGGAAGGTATTTGCCAGATAAATATCTTTGGTTTTGAGCTACAGTGTGACCTATTTAAGCTTCTGCCAATTTATTCCAATTGTTATATTAAAGTGCCCCAGACAGAATGATGTCATGGTGTCAGAACATGGCTACTTTCTGGTTGGGGTCAGGTTTTGATTTTAGCATTGGCTATTTAAGAATGAGAAGTAATCAGCTTGGTAACGAAATGTTTTTGGCAGACACACACTAAGTCATTTTGTTTTCCTAAGGCCTATGCAATTGAAAGTCATCCTTTTTGCCTAAATTACAAGTTGGGGATAAGAGAAAAAACTCAAAGTTTTTTATGCTTGCCTGTTATATTAATTAGCGGGCACAAATGGATTGGATTCTATTTCTCTTTCCTTATCCCTTTTTTCAGTAGTGGACATTTATTTGTGAGTAAGGATTAGCACATCAAATCTAAAAGATTCATATAAGGAAGTGATGAGCTATATTAGCTGTAAAGTCACCATTTTTGAAAGTTTAAATATAAATTTGGTCTGTGACTGATTGTGTACCTAAATTGTATCCACTTTGAATGAGTAGATCATGAGTTAAGCCAACTAGTTGGTTATTTGGTAGTTAAGCATATGCTGTGGCTTATTTTATTAACCTTTCTTTGGGGTTTGTGTTCAGCCTCTCTTAAGAAACGGACAAGATAATCTGTCATCTAAAGTGGATAGGTGGGAGGTGGGTGTGGTATTGGCAAAGGTGCGTGCATTGCTGTGGCTTTTCCTATTTTTCTTCATTGTGAATACTTGTCAGAGATGAAAAGCGTTGTGAATATATTTGTAGACTTTGTGGCGGGAAATCCCATAAATTACTATGAAGGAAGTTTGTCTGCTCATTTCTACCCTGTCCCATTGTAATAACATGGCATTGGTCGTTTCTCATTGGCAGTATATTTCATTTGATAGCGTAATGCAGAAGTGTTCCCATGTGTGTCTTCTCTCATTTGTCACTGGTGAAGGAAGTGATTTAGAACATCAACATGGTTCTGCGGATTACATCAGGAGCTTTATTATTAGTCCAGAAGTTAATCCCTCGACACATTACCTAACTGTTTTGTACAATAGCTGCCATGGCATGAATTAAGCTTGTGAATAGTAGAAAATAACACGTTTCAAGTCCAATTTGGACGATTTGTTATTTAGTTAGTATTGTTTCTTTATTAAGCATTTTCACACAGCAGATAATATAATATGACTTAAACTTTTGTTACACAAATAATGGACACACTCTGTGACTTGTGCACATCATGTAACTCCCCTGTGAGTTAGTGCCCTTTGTGCCTTACGTATTGTTGTGCTGTTGATGGGAGTGCACCTGCAATGGCAAAAGCTGAACGTAATGTGAGATCAAGTTCCCAACTTGTTTGTCATAGCTACTTAAAAGTAGAACAACTAATTTTACAGTGTGTGATGGAGCAGTCTGGAACAGTAGAGAAATACCTAGTAAGTGTAGTGTGTAATATCTACATTCCTCGACCTCTAGAATTTGCAATTAGTCCACTGACCTCTAGAATTTACACTGGTCAGTTATTTTAATGATGTTTTCAGAAGGAATGTTTTCTGTACTTGCTCACTGATAAGAGAGTAATTGCTCAGTTATGTTCCTTGTACATAGCAAAATGTTTTGTAACAAAATAGCAGGAGCATGGGGTTAAAATAGTCTCTATATTGAAAAGACTAGCCTGTTTACCAAAAGTCCCCCACTAGACATATTTGCTGCCTTTAACCATATGTGTCATGGTAAGTCTGAACAAAACTCAAGTTAGTGCGTTCATTTGTGAGACCTTGAGAGAACTGTTAGTCATCTGGGTTCAAACATACCGAGTTGTGGTCTGCCCTAACACTACTTAGGAGACAGGGTTTCTTAAACACTTAGCTAAACCTTTTTTTTTTTTTTTTTTGAGGACCTATAGTAGGTTCCTCCTCAGGGCTTATAATTGGAGCTGCAAAGTGAAATCAGACATAATCCTTCCAGTGACCCATCAAGGTGCTCAGAGACCACCACCAAAGCCAGGCATATAAATGGATAATCGCCATGTAGCACGGGGAAAGGCTGTAATGCAGGCTTGGTCAAAGCCCAGAGGAAGCCAGGAAAGGTGCACCCACCTACCATTAAGAAGCATTGTTCTCACCACTCATCAGACAGTTGTCTGTGGATTCTGCTGGCCAGTGCCTTTTAAGAAGGCTTCAGTGTGCTTTTGCCTGCTTTGCTGAGGTGAGGATAAGGAAGTGATTGCTAATCAGTACAGTAGGAATGATAATTTATTAATGTGTGTTTCCTGAGCAGGGGTTCTATCAAGAATCTTAGCCAGGTGATGGAAAAGGGAAGAAATAATTTCCCACCTAATAGATGCTGAATGTACAGAGCACACAGGGAAGTTTGGGAAATTAAACAAATGGTTAATTGACACCAAAGAGCAGAGCAGGTCAAGTGCCCACCTACATTTAGTTTTGTTGTTCTTGTCATTTATTTGAAATTACATTACTGAAATACTTTAAAAAGGCATTCAAAATGTAAGCATGGCAAGTGGCCTTTTCCTGCCTGTATTTCTAGTTCATTTAGTATATTTGTCAAGCGAGTTAGTTAAAGATAATTAGATACTGATCCTAAAACGTGCAAGAGTAAATACTCTTCCCCCATTTAGCTCACAATAAAAATTAATAAAACAAGAATAAATACTTATAAGTTCAATTATTTTACATTTACTGCATGTAAAGTAAAGCACTGGTTTTGGATGCCTGTGGATTGTTACTTTTGATTGTATCACCTTCCTTGAGCCCTTAGCAAAGGAAATATTTACTTAAATTTTTTTTTGTTTTTGTTTTTGTTTTTTGGGCATCACTGCTCGCTGGTGGTGGGAGTAGGAGGCCCAGCCCCACTGCTGGAATTGAACCTCCGTCCCAGTGGGCCGCAGTCCCGTGCACAACCACTATGCCACCGGGGCTTAGCCCATTTACTTAAATTTTTCCCACAACTATTCCCTCAGTCTCATAAGTTAACTCCACATTAGCAGAATTGTAAAGTCTAATAGATCTGGCTAGGGAGTTATTTATAGCACATGAAGAGTCCATATAAGTTAGAGTCCATGAGTAATGGTTAGATTTTGCCTTGTGTTGGAAGGTATGAAGCAATTCGGAAGTTTGCCATTTTTAACATCTAAGGCAAGCTTTCGATAAAAGATTTGAAGGAATTCTTTCAGGAGGTACCATGGATTATCTTTGTGATCTAAGGCATATGTACCAGAGGGCTTTGAAAAGTTTGTGGAAAAATGCAGTTTCATTTTCATGAACTTTTGAAACCCTCTTGCATAGCAGAAACCTTACCGAATTTGCAAACTATTAAATTTGCAAAATTTTTAACCATTAAGAATTTGAATCAACTTTTTTTTCTCCCCCAAAGTTGCTTCATTCAAATGAATATATATTTTTATTTATTTATTTTTAATTTTTTTTCATTCAAATGAATATTGAGATGTTCTTTCATTTATTAGATCTGAACTTCTGACAGGCTGACAATCATAAAAATGTCAGGCCAAACAGTAGAATTAATAAATGCTATAATCTAAGTAAAATGTTCTGATATAGTAATTGAGGGTTGATGTGTGCATTCGTATAGAATGTTGCATGGAGAAAGTGTTAAATAGTTATTCACTTGAAGGCGATGGGGAATTAAGTGCTTTGGAGGATATCAGGATGAAGAACTGATGGGTAAAGGAGGTTGTTGAGTGAGAGTAGGTACGTTAGTGGTAGTAAGAACTTTGAATACCCTATTCAGAAATCTACACCCCATCTTGTGACTAAGAACTATTAAAACAGCAGCAACAACAGTAATTATTGAAGGCTTTTGAGTAGGAAGAATGAAATTCAAGACTGTGCTTTTAACTCCCTTAACTCTAAAGGATAGTGTTAGGAATTGTCGAGTGCTGCCATAAAAGAAATATCAACCAAGAAGGGATGGAAAAAAATGAAGAGTTTGATACCCCAGGAGAAGGAAATCCTCAAGTAGAAGGAAAACGTTTTGACGATGAAGATGGCAACATATGTGCAAATGTACTTGACACAATGAATGTATGTTTGGATTGTGATAAGAACTGTCCATTTTAATCATTTATAAATGATTAAAAACAAAAATTTAAACCAAAAAAAAAAAAAAAAGACAAGAAAAGAAATACCAACCTGGATGGCTTTGTACATAAATTTACTTACTCTGGGTTGAAACTGCTAATTCAAGTTACTGCCTTGAGCAGAAGGCTTTCTCTCTTTCAGCTCAGATTCTTGCCTTTTTGAACATCTACTCCTGGGACATCTCCATGTGGCCTGATGTCTCTCTCTCCCTTATCTCTACATAAAGACTTGCTTTGAATCTAATTCACCTCTCAAGATATGAATAAAGATAAGCCTTTAGGATTACCTGTCTCATTAACATAATACAGACAAACCATTCCCAAATGGGATTGTAATCTCACACTTAGAGATTGTAATTTACAGCACATATTTTGAAGGGGAGTTGCCAGTTTAATTCATAACAAATGTATTGAAAGTAAAAGACACTAAAAATAGGGAAAACGATAAATAATCATTAAAGGGATAGTCAAGAAATCCTCATCATGGCAGTAGGTATAGCAAATGTTAAGTTAAATAGGGGAGATATTTTTGAGATTTAATCTACAGGTTTTGATACCCTTCCGAGATAAAAAGAATGACAGATTAAGTGAAAGTGACTTTTTTTTTGAAAGTGACTCTTGAGGTTTTCAGTCTAGTGTACTCTGAAAGCAGTGATGCCACTAATGAGACAAGGAAGGGAGGAAGAAAAAGAGGAAGCTTGGGGACTGGTGCATAGAAAATTTGTTTTTGACCAAGTTGAGTTTTACATGCTACAGTGAAATTCATTTTGAAGTTAGAAAATTGAATGTATAGTTCAAGTGGTAAGTTGGAATTAAAATAATATTAGGTAAGGATATTGGAGTAGCATTTCAAGTGAGGAAAATGGATGGGATCTACAGCAGGTTTTAGACGTCAAGGGCAGAAACATGCAGAGAACCACCTTTTTGCATAGCGTGTGGTATAGATAGCCTTAATGAATGACTATTTTACTTTGAGGGCACAAGATTTGATCCATTATAGATTAATGTTCCATGAATTAAGTTGTGTTTTTTAGTCGTCTGATACAGTTCAGATGCAATTCCTTACTATTTAAGTTTTCATTTGTTTCATTAGTTTCTTTTGTGCAGTTCAGAACCGACTTTGAACCTTGCTCGCAAGGAACATTTTAGCTGACCTAATAACTCTTTATTACCTTTTGGCTGGAAATTTTAAGTAAGGCACAAGTCAGGAAACACTTTAAATGTAAGTGTATTCTATAAAAATTTAATGGCTTCGAAAATTGTTAGAGCGCTGGCAACTCATATTTTTGTATTTGAGCCTTTGTTTTCAGAAGGATAGGTTTTGGGAAGAATCCTATTTCCTTTTAATATGAAGCTCACTCATGTTTTTGTGTATATTGAATAAATATTTATATGTGTATTTACATACATAAGTGGGTAAAAGACCTATAAAAGACCTCTTTAAAGTGTTGAAGAGCAAGGATGTCACTTTGAGGACTAAGGTACTCGTGAGCCCAAACTAAAAACAAATTACAAGCTTAACTGCCATTGGGTTGATTTAGACTCATAATTATGGTATCTTCGATATTTTCAATTGTCTCATATGCATGTGAAAGTTGGACACAGAATAAGCCTGAACAAGAATCAATGAATTTGAATTACTGGTGCTGGCAAAGAATATTGAAAGCACCGTGGACAGTCAGAAGAGCAAGCAAATATGTCTTGCAACTACAGCCAGAATGTTCCTTAGAATCAAGGAGAGCTTCGTTTCACATGTATGTGATGCCAGTCCCTGCAAGAGACATCATGCCTGCTTGGTAGACAATCTCAGGCAAGGGGATGGAGAAGAGGAAGACCTTGAAGGAGATGAAATGACCAATTTACTGCAACTATGGGTTCAAACACAAAACTGGTGAGGATGGCCACGATCGGGCAGTGTTTCATTTGTACGGAGACTTGCTGTGGGTGGGAACTGCCTCTCTAGCACCACAGAACAGCAATGTACTATATGCATCGACACAATCAGACAAGTATAAAAAGGTCTTTGCAAAAGTCTTTAAATTCATTTGACTTAGGAGTCTCTAGAGAAATGGAACCAAGAAGCTTGAAAATGATAGTTAGGGAGGGTTTTTAATTTTTTAAAAGGAATTGACACATGATTGTGGGTCAGGCACCTGGTTGGAGATTCCTGCTGACTGATATCTCAAAATGTGTGAGTCAGGTAATGGGAAGGGTAAAGAATGAAGGAATTCTGGTCAAATGTCCATTTGTAATTTTCACACAGAATACTCCCTAGAGAAAGCTTTATTTTTAAAAGTTGATTGGATGAGGCCTATTTATATTAGGTAGAATAATCTGCCATTTACGACCAGTTAATTTAATCACATCTAACTACTTTGTAACCATAGTTACAATCAAGTTTCACCAAACAACTGGCTACAGTTGCCTAGCCTATCCAATACATAAAAGTAAAAGCCATATCTGTTTTTCCTGAGTTGTAGTCACACAATCATGAGTCAGAATTAAAATCCAACATTTTTAACCTTAAACAAAACTAAAAGAAGTCATCCTAATAATAGTTATTCACATACAAAAAATGCAGTTCTCGGAGTACATTATAGTGGAGTGAGAATCACTCTTAATTCCAAATACCATGTCTCTGATCAGTGTTGTCCGCTAGACTTCATTCCTGTGTTCCACTGTGGTCTGTGAAAATGAGGGCTTCTGCCTTGGTGACCTCATGCCCCCTTTAGCACTAGACTCCTTTGAGTTACATGTTTATAATGGGATTTTAAAGCCAAAATTCAAGGCTGAATGTGTTGTAATTTCACAAAAGAAGAACAATACCATGAATGCATTGGCTGGTACCTTCTCTGTTTCACTGCCATGGAGTTATTCCCTGCTCACCCTGTAAGTGACCCTGTAAGATGGGGTAGAACTGTCCATATAGGTGTCTCAGACTGTAACTTTTTTTTTATAGAAGCATTTTATTGGGGGCTCATGTAGCTCTTGTCATCCATCCATCTATCCATCCATTGTGTAACATTGTACTTATAGTGCCATCATTGTTTTCTAAACATTTTCTTTCTACTTGAACCCTTGGTAGCAGCTCACTTTTCCTCTCTCTACCCTGCTGCCCTCATAAACCCTTGATAATTTGTAATTTTTTAAATGTCTTATACTGACTACTGTCTTCCTTTACCCACTTTTCTGTTGCCCATCCCCCTGGGAGAGGGTTATATTTGGATCATTGTGATAGGTATCTCCTTTCTCCCCCACCTGCTCCTTACCTTCCTGGTATGGTCACTCTCATTATTGCTCCTGAGGGGTTTATCTGTCCTGGCTTCCCAGTGTTTATAGCTCTTATCTGTACCTGGGTACATGCTCTGGTCTACCAGCGTAGAATTAGGGTCATGATAGTGAGTGGGGTGGGGAAAACTTTAAAGAACTTGAGGAAACAATGCAAGAACACTTTGTTCTATTAAATTGACATTCCATGATGTTCACCTTCCCACACCATCACTGAAAATAATAAGCCAGCAACCATCTAGCTTAGAAGCAACAAAGTCCACATGGAAGAAGCACACCAACATGTATTCCTGTGAGGTGTTAAAGGGATCAGTTATCAGGCTTCAGAGAACTAAAAATTATAACAGCGCATGCCCACCTTCCTGATATCGCTGACAACAAATGTGTGCATAATCGAATGTGGTGAAGAAAGCTGATGGTGCTCGCCTTTCTAAAGATACAGTGTCTGGGGTCTTAAAGGCTTGAAAGTAAACAAGCGGTTATCTAGCTCAGAAGCAAAAAGCCCACAGGGAAGATACACACCAGCCTGTGTGACCATGAGGTGTCAGAGGGGTCCATCAAAGAACTAAAAATTTTATCATTATAAATGAGGGGTACAGATTAGGGACTTAAAGCCCGGTAATAGGTGAAGCGACAGCCCCTTACAGAGCGGTTGCAGGGAGGAAGATGAGCCGGTCACAGTACAGTGTCGCAACACTGAAATATACAACATTCCTCCAGTTCTTAAATTCTTCCTCCTCCCCACTCTCATGATCCCAATTCTACCTGACAAATCCAGCTAGACTGGGGATGTACACTGGTACAGGTAGGAGCCAGAAACGTGGGGAATTCAGGACAGATGATCCCTTCAGGAACAGTGGTGGGAGTGGTGATACTGGCAGGGTGGAGGGAAGTTGAAGTAGAAGGGAGGAACCAATTGCAGGGATCTACGTATAACCTCTTTTTGGGGTATGAACAACAGGGAAGCAAGGGGAGCAGAAAGATGGAACATTCTAGTCCTATATGAGTTACAGTCTTGGGGTAACTAAGGAACAGGACTTCACCCACTTCCCTGTGTGCTCTGATCAGATGTACCCCTTTCCCTGAGCTGTAGCTTCAGTGCTGATCTCTGAAGTGCATTCTTCTGGATGGAGGAGAAGGTTGTACTCTTAGTTGAGATTGGGACCTCCCCCTGCAGATCTCACTATTGGCTCCCTGATTCATTCCGGTATGTTGCATTCAAGTCTCGGTACACTGGGTTGAAGTCTGGTCCCTCTCTTGTGGAAATATAAGCAATACCCTCCCCTTGAGTGAGTTAGTGTCCTGTTCCCCAGTTACCCCAAGACTGTAACTCGTATAGGACTAGAATGTTCCATCTTTCTCCCAGGTTGGTCCACTCATTGGTATGAAATACTTATGCAAGTTTGGTTTTTGTGAAAGTACTTTTGGATTGGGACTAACTTTTATTCTGGAGCGAGACTTACACATTTCTAAAAGAGATGTAAGACATTTGAGTCTGAATTTGAATTTTATAGTGAGCTCCTCATGCACTTCTTAAAAATTCTGTTTTTAGGAAAGCAATTTTTCTTTGCCAGCCTTTCTCATACCGTTCTGTGTAAGTAGGTACTTGATAAATATTTACTGAAATGAATTGCTTTGGAATTGATCTCCCCAAAACTTGTACAATAACTAGTGTAGGGTTATTCATTTTGCCACTTGTCGTAAATCATTGGGTTTAATACTACTCCAATGGAAGAACTGTACACTCAGCTGAATGTTGTAGCTCAGCCTTGTACTCATGTATTGCCTTTTCCCAAGTTCTATTTTAGAACACTGTGGGGTCTTTGAGGACTAAAACTGAGGTCAGTTTTAGATCGTGTACCACTTTTACAGAGACTTTCTAAACTCCCACTTTATAAATTGTCTACTCTCTTAACTTGTGCTATCAAGTGTCTCATAAATCTTTCTGCATGTCTTTACCTGGAGTATTCCTTTTGACAAATCATATTTTTGTTATTGTTGTTGGACAGTCCCATGAAGCTGTGAGCCAGCTTCTGATTTTATTTTTTCGGCAGTGCTTTGTCTTCTCCAGTTCAACATTGAAATGCTCTTTGTGTGTGTGTGTTTATATTAAAGCCACTGACCTCATACTACCAAGGGGCTCTGCTGATGCAGTAGTTAAAAGCTTTTAGCTCCCAGGTGCCTCGATAGGGCAATCAGCTACCTTAGAGGTCACAGCCAGGAAACCCTTATGGGGCAGTTCTGCTCTGTCCAAAAGAGACTGTGGGTCAGATTCCACATGACGGTGGAGGAGTGGGTCTTCCACTAGGTGACTGTTTGAGGACAAGTTTATGGTATACTCCTTTTTGTATTCTTTAGGACCTGAAGCAGTGCCTTCACATTGTTGAATTAACAATATGTCTGAAATTCAATAAAATTTGCAAATAGACTAAAGTAAAAATGTAAATGAGTTTAGCAGCTACCATTAATTATATACCTAATTCTAATTAAATATATATTTTGAAAGATCTGCATAAATTTCAGAAAATTTAAGCAGTTTTGTTGGATTAATGATTTTATAATAGTTCCTTACTCTTTGTGGTTCTTTCTTTATCTATAAATGAATGCATTGGATGATATCTTTTACTCAGATCCCTTAGAGCAAGAATTCCAATGCTCACAAGTTAATTATATAGAGAACTAAGTTTCTTCTGCCAGACTCTTCCTGAAGCAGAAGTATATCTTAATAATCTATAATTCCTTGCCATTAAGCTGTGCAGCGGTACACAGGAGTTATTAAAACAGTTTTACTGAATAAAGCACTTAGAATTTCTTAGAGCAAAAATTTTGATGATAGCTAATGAGAAAAAAATCAGGTAAGGAATAGTAAATTAGGGCTGAGCCCCGGTGGCATACTGGTTGTGTGCGGGACTGTGGCCCACTGGGTTTGGCAGTTCAATCCAGCAGCAGCTCTCCAGGAGCAAGGCTGGGCCTCCTACTCTCACCAGAGGGCAGTGATGCCCCCTCTCCCACGCCAAAAAAAGAATAGTAAATTAAAACTGTGAAACTTGAAAATTTCTAGTTAGAAAAAAATACCCCAGACACATGTTACATTTATTTATCAGTTAAAAGATTTACCAGTGGAAGAAATCAATTTGAAGTTCCTGGTCCCCAAGTAGGAGTAAATAATTTATCAATCTGTGACATGTTATTACCAAGTTTTATGTTGGTGAGATTAAGTTTTGCCTGCTGTAAGATTTCAGTGGCTGGATTTGTGAAGCTTGTGTATACTTTTTATAGTCGCTAATCTGTAGAATTGAAAAGCTACATCCTATTTATAACAAGATTTGTGTTCTCATTGTCATATATGAGACTTATTCAGTCTTTAGGGCTAAATTAGCTTCTCTAATATCAAAGTATCAAAGAGTAAGAAAAAGAGATTTTGTCAGCTCATTAATTTTGTAAAGCGTTGGCATTATTACATTAAGTAAGATGTCATCCTTTTCTGAGTGAACTCCCTCCAAAATAGGATTATAGCCACAGGAGTAAGAGTTCAGAATTTGTGCTGTATCACTTAACAGCATTATGGCTAAAAGGGCCATATTAATAGACTACCTCTTAATAGTATACATAAAAATTTTCATTGTCTTCTTTATTTTCAAAATTAAAATGGTAGTATTCATATAAATAACCCAAACATATAGGCTTAGATTAACTTTGTGATTATTTTGATTCTGTTGTAACCTACTAATTTCCTTTTACATTAAGTGGTGATTTTTTTTTCATTAGATAAAGTTGAATATGTGTTGAAGACTACAATCTTTGTGGTAAACTTAATGCAAAGACAAATCATCAAAACTAGACCAGTAGGTAGCACAATAAGTATAGAAAAGATAGAAATTGTCAGGGAATTTCTTCTTGATTTGATTCATTATCAATGCTCAAGGAAGCAGCAGTGAAGAGATAAATGACACATTATATTAGGACCCATGTCCTCTTTTAAGTGTTGAAAAGTAAGTTTGTTACTTTGAAGACTAGGGTGTGCCTGAACCAAGCCATATTATTTTTAATCTTCTCAAACGCATATGAAAGTTTGGCATTAAATAAGGAAGATGGAAGTTGAAATATTGCATTTGAATCATGATTTTGTGAAGAATATGGAAATAGTGTGGACTACCAAAAGAACCAATAATTTTGTCTCAGAAGAAGTATAGCCAGATTACTTTGTAAGAGGCAAAGATGGCGAGACTTCATTTCATGTGTTGTAAACAAGGATCTCAGGATAGATAAATTCCTGGAGAAGGACATCATGCATGGTAAAGTAGAGGGGTAATTGTTATCGTAATTATCATTTCCTATTTTATTTCCAGGCTTATATTCATTGTAGTGGCATATAGAACTCACAGACAGTATTCATGATTAAAGAGTTGTATTAGACTGGGTTGACTAGAGAAATACAGAGACACTCATATATGGAGAAGAGAGAGTTTTATGTCAAAGAGCAATAGTATGTGAGAAAACATCCCAGCCCAGTCCGGTTAAAGTTCATAAGTCTGATGCTAGCTCTCATGTCCACTACTAGTCCACAAATTCCTCTTTAGAGTCATATTGACATTTGCAAAGAAGCAGAATGCAGGAGGGCCACAGGCCGGTGTGGGAAAACTCTTGTGGATCCAGTGGCAGTGGAAGTAGCACAGGGCTCTCTCCACAGTTTTCCATTACATGGCTTGCCCAGGTCTCAGGGTGGCTCCACAAGGCTTGTCCACTGGGAGACAAAGGCAGAGAGAGAGACAGGCCTGCCTGCCCCCAGGAAGAAAGAGGAAGTTCCTTCCATCTGCTTGAGGCCACATCCACAAGGAGGCATCATTAAGCTGTGACCTGATTGACAGGGTAGACTCTTCCCCTAGACCTGTTGATCACTTTGACATTAAATTATCTAATTTACCACTGGATCTATTAAAGAAGTTAACAGGTTGTACTGCAAGTGAGAAGTGCTCAGGATAGAGTAGTGCATTGGCATAAGTTGCCAATCAGATCTGCTAATAAATGTCCAGAGGGGTATGCCGTCATTGGAAGCCTCAAGCAGAAGGCATTCAGCTGAAGCTCTTGAAGTCAGCAAACCTAGATCTCTGAATTAAGTGCCCAGAGACATCCCATTATAATAGTCCCAACGACACTCAACTCCACTTCTCCCGGTCAGTAAGCCCAGGTCCCCCAATTCAGTGCCCAGATGCACCCAACTCTTGGAAGCCAACCTGCTGCACAGAAGCACTCAACTTTACGTGCTCTATGGGTTGAGAAGTCCACCACTCTGTCCCGTGCTCTGGTTCCTGTGATAATGCTATTCCTCTGATACTACAGTTATGTGGGTGCTGGAGGTTAACTGCACAGGAATCTCACGCCCAGAGGATGTGCTGTACTTCTGACCCTTGATGGTAATGACATCCTTCCTCCTATTTCTCAGAGGCCTCATTTTCTACACAGAAGGATGGCCTGCTGGGGAATCCTGTTTGCAGTGAATCCTATCAATATCATCACAACCATCTTTCTAGATCCATGCAGGGAAAGATCTAGAAATTTGGCTAGAAGAGCCACATTAAATAATTCACTGCCCTTGCACTTGGCACAAAAGAAGTAAACCCTTCACTGTGGACACAGTGGCTATAACAAAAAGCTCAAACATACTATTGTGATGTTGGTGTGGGAGGAAGCAGTGTTTTGTTCTGTTGTACTATATGGTCAGTATGATTCAGACCTCACTTGAAGGCACCTAACAATAGTGACAAAAACAACAATTAACTTCCCTAATAAACCTCCATAATTGTCTTGTCTGAGTTTTTTTTTTTTGCCCATTAGAACAAATTATTGAACTCGGAATTGAAGTAGAGTGCCAGAGAGGAATGGTTGGGATTAGAAGGGGTGAAAAAGAATGGATGGTGGATGCATGGCTACCCAATGGCAATGGGGATTCTGGAGGAGGTCAGATATGGTCACTCTTCGCCATTTAGACAACTCTACTTAGCAAGTGTTTTCGAACCCATCCATCCATCCATCCATCCACTTCTCTAATCATTTGTTACTTACGTGTTTTGTACTACTAGGACAGCCTGATTTTGGCAATGTATATGAAAAGAGGGAAGAAATGGCAATGTTCTAAATGTAAGATTGTCTTAGCTTCTAGGCACTTATGCTTATTTGTGAGCCAGACTTTTTCTACACACACACATACACACACAGTGATTATTGTCTTACAGGGAAGTGTGTAAAGTATTGAACATTAGGATACTTTTTTCATTTTGCTTTCCTTTATTGTATTTGTAGTTTTTGAAATGATCACTGTTCAGCTATTTTATATGTGACTCAGGCATTTTTTAAGTAAGGCAAATACATGTTTTGTGCCATCTAAAACATATCTTTTGGAAGAGTCCTTTCAAAAAATAAAAGAAACGCATATGACACAATACAAAATTGGCTATCAAAATGAATTTTTTCTTAAGAATGAGGACACAGTCACAACTTTATAAATTTTGGAAAGCAGACATATTCACAAACAGTATCCTGAAGAACAATGTAAACTACTTTGATTCTCTTCCATTATGTACATGTTTCTAGTTAGGGCCATAGGACACGGGCAGTCACCAAATTTGATGTGGAATGGTATTTTCACATAGTGGATAGTTGGTACTGTGGGCAATTAAAGTATTATAAAGGTCCTATTTTTTTTTGTCAAGATTGTTGACAGTAATTAAAAATTTTTTACAAGTGACTGTGTACGTAGCACACATGTGCTTCCCACTAAACATTAACTAAACATTTTCTTAAGATTCACATTAGTCAGATTCCACAAATACCCTTGGCCACTCAAGTGCCACACAGTAGGAAGTTAAGCATAATAAAAGGGGGGAAGTTACATTGGAAAAAGATAATAATCTTGATCACTTGGGCTCATCATATCTTGTTTATGAAAATCTATTTTAAATTATGATTTACACCACAGAACAAGGCCAGGCATTCCTTGATGCTTTTCTTCTTGGCACAGTCACTGAAGACAAAGAAGGTGCATAAGCAAATATGGTGAAGAAAGCTGATGGTGCCCTGCTATTAAAAGTATCTGGGGTCTTAGAAGCTTGAAGATAAACAAGCAGCCATGTAGCTGAAAAGCAGCATAGCACACATGGAAGAAACAGTCCAGCCTTTGTGATCACGAGGTGTCTATAGGATCAGGTATCAGACATCAAAGAAAAAAAGTCACATCATTGTGAATGAGGGGTAGTGCCGAGTGGAGACCCAAAGCTCATCTGTAGGCTACTGGACATTCTCTTATAGTAGGATCACAGAGAGGAGACGAGCCAGTCAGGGTGTAGTATAGCACTGATGAGACACACAGCTTTCCTCTCCCCCCCCCCCCCGCCCCTTCCCACCCCGCACTGTCATGGTTCCAATTCTACCTTACAAATCTGGTTATACCAGAGGATGTACATTGGTACAAATAAGAGCTGGAAACACAGGGAATCCAGGACAGATAAACCTCTCCGGTCCAATAATGAGAGTAGTGATACCAGGAGGGTAAGGGCAAGTTAGGGGTAGAAAGGGTAACTGTTCACAATGATCTACACAATAATCCCCGCCCTGGGGCAAGGGCAACAGAAAAGTGGGTGAAGGGAGATATCGGCCAGTGTTAGACATGAAAAAAATAAGAATTTATGTATTATCCAGGATTCGTGAGGGAGGAAGAGTTGGGGAGGAAAGGAGAAAGTGAGTTGCTACCAAGGGCTCAAGTAGAAAGAAAATGTTTTGAGAATGATGTTGGGAACAAATGTACAAATGTGCTTGACACAATGGATGCATTATGCATTGTGATAAGAGTTGTACGAGCCCCCCCAATAACATGATTAAAAAATCAAAGGCCAGGTTTGTGAAGGGCCCCAAAATTCCTTAATCTCCATTAACTTCACTGTAACTACCTGTGATCCTCAGATTGATTCCAGTTCAGAGCGACTCTGCAGGATGGAGCCGAACTACCTTAAAGGAGCTCAGGGTTGTAAATCTTTACAGAAATAGACCATCTCTTTCTTCCATAAAACAGCTAAGGGCCTCTCCACTGCGCCTTCAACACTTCTTGTAACCCCCCTTTTGAGTACGTTGTGTGTTTTGTTTAAGAGTCTTACGCAGTTAAGAGAGTTAGCGCATGCATGTTCATGTGCAATTCTCTGATTTATTGAATTTTGTTTTAAAGTTCAGGAAAATTTCTCCCTGTAAATAGAGGAATAAGAATGAGCTGGATTTAGTCAGAGTTAAAAATCACATGAATACACATGAGTCATAAGTGAATATCAAAGAACAACTACTTTTTTCTTGTTGGCAGACGCTATCTTCAGTTCTGCCGGCAGTCCTGAATGCCCCAGTGGTTAAGTGCCACCTGATGGATTACCGAACCGTTATATAACATGTTTATGGGCAAGGTAGAAAGCATGACGGAAGTGGAAAGAACTAGTTCTGGCTTGACACCTATTTACTACTTAATGACTCAGTTATTAAAATTGTACCTCTTTGTTTTATTCTCCTCAGGGACAATATGCCAAAACGTTAATTAAAATCTATGAGAGAACTTAAGCTGGGAGTTCAATGTAATAAAGTAATGTTTAAATATGAAACATTGGTTACCAGAAAAAGAGGGCCATGTCTTCGTTTTTGTTTTAAACAGAACTGTAATGTACAGAATTTCAATTAAGCTGTAAACAATCAGATGTTTTAGAAGACAGGATCGAGAGCATTAGGGTTTAAAAGTAAGAATAATAAAAGAGTCTATGAGGCAGGAAAATATGAATTAGATGCGTTAAGACCGATGAGAATGTTTAATAGTCCTGTATAGGTAATAGTAATAGTTTGAGATAGTATTTTTTACTACACAAAACTAATTCTGTCTCTTTTCTTTGAAAGAAAGCATCGCAGCTCTATATAAAACTTTTATTTCTGTCTTTGCTTTTAGGTGAGACTGTGCCAAAATCCCAAACTTCAGTTGAAAAATAGCCCACCATATATACTTGACATTTTACCTGATACATATCAGCATTTGCGGCTTATCCTAAGCAAATATGATGATAACCAGAAGCTTGCCCAACTCAGTGAGAATGAATATTTTAAAATCTACATTGATAGTCTCATGAAAAAGTCAAAACGCGCAATTCGACTCTTTAAAGAAGGCAAGGAAAGGATGTATGAGGAACAGTCTCAGGACAGGTAAGAACATTTAATTTATTTTTATGTCGTTAAGGTCATTCATGCTGCTTTTCCCCTCATATGCAAAAAGAGTCTGCTGCCATCCAGTTGCTGGCAGCTCCGTGACCTTGTAGGGCAGTACATCTGCCCCTCTGAGTTTCTGAGGCCATAATCTTTTGGGGATGAAAAAGTCTCATCTTTCTTCTTTGGAGAGGCCAGCTGCTTCAAACTGCTAAATTTAAGGTTAGCATCCCAATTTTGTAACCCACTCTGCCACCACGGCTCCTTTCATCATCCTAACACAAGACTCTGTGGCCAGTAAGCAGAATGCCTGCCAGTGGGATATCTGGGTCCGCAATTGAATCCTGGTCTTCTGTGAGGATGGCGAGAATTCTGCCACTGAACCACCATTGCCCCTTCTCTGGCTTTTAGTTTCCCTGTCAGAAGAGGATCCCTGGTGGCCTAGTGGGCTATGTGTTGGGTTGCTAATTGCAAGGTCGGCAGTTTGACCACCAGCCAGAGACGTATACGTACGGTCTCAGGAACCCACAGCAGTAGTTCTACTCTGTCCTAGTAGGCTCTTCTGAGACGAGATCAACTCAGTGTCGGTGACAGTGAGTGCTTATTGCAAGGGGACTTCAGAGAGTTTATGGAAAAATGGAATGAAAAGATAATGGGTTTTTTTCATCAACTTTTTGAAGCCCCTGTTTCAAGAGCTTTCAAAGCAAAACTTCCAGGGGCTGTCATGTTTCTTATCCTTCTCTCATCGATCAGAAGTTCATTTTTTGACTGAGAATTCTATTGTAAGTCACCCTAGTGGCACAGTGGTTAGCTGTTAACTGAGAGATGCCAGGTTGCTAGCTTTTATTGTGCAGGCACTCAAAGGGCAAAGATTGCTGTCTTAGAAACCCCAGGAGGCAGCTGTAAGTTTGGTCTTAAGGGTCACCCTGAGTTGGGAATCCTCAGTGGAGGTGTGTTTGGGTATTCTGAGATTCCATTGTACGTATAGAACACAACTTGCTTCTGCGTTTATCTGTTCCAGAACACAATGGCTCTATCGTTTGGCTCTTCTGCATTGTGTTGTAGTGAATATTGGTGGTCAAGTCTGTGTTTTGATGTTTTCGCTTCTTTAGGGATAGATGCCTGGAGGCATTGCTGGCTCGTGCTGATTTTAGGTTCCATTCTGGGGAATCATCAGACCGCTTTTTACATGGGCTGCGTCATTTCACAACCTACCATCAGTGACTGAGGCTTACGCTATTTCCACATCATCATCATCCATTGTTTTCCATTTTCTAGATCATAGTCATTTGAATGCATGTAAAGTATTATTGTGATTCTGGGTATTAAACACTTACTTGATATTTCTTTTGAATTTTCTTCTAGTCTTTCTCCTTGTTGCTAAAATTCTTTAACGCACCAATGTTTCTGATTTTGATAATGTCCAGTCTGCATGTTTTTATCTTACGTTAGGTGTGCTTATGTTGTGATGCCTAAGAATTCATTATTAAGCATATCTTGTACCATGTCCCCTTTGTTTTCTTTTATGAGTTTCATGGTTGTAGCTCTTAACATTTAGGTTTGGTATCATTCTCTGTATTTAGCAATCTAGTTCCAGTATCATTCTTCACCCCAGTGAATGGACTTAATGCCCTTGTGGAAAATATAGATCTATAGATTTAGTTAATCTTAAGGATCATGTTCTTCTATTTATCTAGGTGTCTTTAATTCTTCAGTAATGATTTTCAGTATTTAGCATACTGGTCTTTCACGTTTCTAGTTAAATTTATTCTCAGATACTGTATTTTAAAAATAGCTTTTATAACTGAAATTATTTTCCTTGGTTACCCTTTAAATTTTTTCCTTGTCTAATTGCACTGATTAGACTTTCCAGTACAATATGTAATAGCTGTGGTAAAAATATATATTCCTTTTCTCCTTAGTCTTTATGCATTGCCAATGATGTCCATTTTTCATGAATTCGTATTATGTAGAGAATTTCCTCTTCTGTACCCATCCTGCTGGAGTGTTTTTATCATGTAAGGGAATTGGATGAACATAGTCTGTTAAAATTTGTTTCTCCTGATAGAATTGATTTGCATACAGTACTCCGATCTCTTAGGATAATCATTTGCAAGCAAGCTACCATGAGGCACTGCACATGAAGCTCTGGGCATTTTCTTCTATAGAACATAAGATAATGTTCTTTTTATAATGGTCTCATGTTTGTTAGACAACAAAATATACTGTTGAGTGGACTGACATGTCTGACATTCTGATATGGGAATACTTTCATTTCTGAGAACACTTGTTGTTCAAAGGACTTACTGGAGCCCTTAGTATTAAGATAAAAAGGTTAGCAATCATAAAAGTGTTAACATGGTGTTTATTGATGAGACTTATAGTGCCAGAACTAACTTTTTATTTTATTGAAGAAAATGAGCTCAACGAACACATAAATTGAAATGTGTATTTTGACATTCTTGCATTTATGTTTAGTCAAAGATAAATAGAATAATAAAATATTTCTGAATAAGTACCCATATGTTTAAAGTATAAATGGGTCTACTTTAAACATAGGGTAAATAGAAAAAAAAAGTCAGTGCCAATTTTGAAATATTGTTTTAATTTTTGTTAAGGAATAGCAATTTGAGTTTTGAAAGCAGGTTCACAGAGAAGACTGATTTTTTATATGTATATATGCTATAATATGTATGTTACTATCTTTGTTCTGTGAAAACTATATTGAAATTGTAATTAGATAAATATATTTGCTGCTGAAATAGGTAATAAGGCACAGCAAAAGCCTCTTGTTCAGGTCTGAGCCCCGGTGGTGTGGTGGTTGTGTGCAGGTCTGCAGCCCACAGGGTTGGCGGTTCAAATCCAGCAGCAGCTCTCCAGGAGCAAGGCTGGACCTCCTACTCCCACTAGGGGGCAGTGATGCCCACAAAAAAGTCTCTTGTTCTAGAGTGATACTGTAAGAAGAGGTGGTATAATGACTTCTAGTAGAAAAAAGGCACAAGTTGATTATGCCACAAGTGACTTTTCTAATTAAATTTATTTTCCCTAGTCCCTCTCCGCCCCCTCCCCCCCCACAAGAAATTGAAAACTGAATTGGTGCTTGTCCAGGGTGTCTGAACCATTGTGCTTGCCTTTCTAGAAAGAGTAATCCATTATTTTTTGACACTCATGAACTTCCTTGTGTATGTGTATGGTGAGGGAATGGGAGTATGTAAAAGCATAAAAGCATAAATTCAGAATTGGGGGTTTGCATTTTCAAGCTCAACAAGAAAGAAACTTTATATCATATTGCTGCTGTTGCTGACAAATGCAAAAATCTATGAAAAGCTCATTTCTGAGATTGGCCAGCTAACTCTATTTGTTGTCCATTTAATAGTAAGACTTACTATTTTATGTAAATATACTTATTACCTGATCTGTGATGCATGATGTGTATTTTACGCCTTATCCAAAGACGATGGCTTAAGGATATTCAGGTTTTTCTTATTTTAGAGCTTCCTCAGTGAACCAGCTTCCGATAGCCCACTTATCCCTCCTGTAGTCTAGTCTCCAACACTGAAACAAAACCCCAAATCAGCTGAGGTGGGGAAAATAGCTCTTGTTTGATAAACTACTTGTGAACAAATTAAAGGCACTTTTAAAACTCATACCAGCGAGAAACATTGTCATTCTCAGAACTCCTGAACTAGTGGTACAGAGAATATATCAACCGCTAGACAGATTGGGCATAGGGGGATGGGTGAACAAATTTGAATGGTTTGTATAACATTCAAACTGATAGAGATAAATAAAAAAATAAAGTATAGTTGTATCAAAGTATTAGTCTTAGAAGGTGGTAGCTTTTGTTTAAAATCATTCAGGAGCATCAGGCAAAAATATTTTTCTCCACTGATCATTTGGCGAGAACAAAGAAAATGTGTTACATTAATACTGCACTCCCCTTCTCAAATATCACAAATCGTTACATGCTTTGTATACCTGTGTTGTAATATATAAGATAGTATAGGAAGAACATTTGGAACCTAAAAAAGATACATGGTTAAGTTAAAAGTCAGAGCAGAAACAACAGTAGCTACAGCAATTCCTTTCTATCACCACCCAAACACAAAACTATAAACAGACCTACTTGTTCCATCATACCAAAGGATAGCCTCATTACATGGAACAAAGAATGATCTGTTACTGATTTAAATGTTTACATTTGCAGAAACACAAACACATGTTGGTTAAATATACATATATGAATAGTCATTAGAGTAGTAGTGAACTTCTTTATGAATTTCCAGTTCACTATTTAAAGCGATAGAGCTTTATCTATTTCTTGGAAGGACAGCCAGAGTACTGTATTTAAAGGCAAGCATGGGAAGAAGAATAGCCAGAGTACTGTACTTAAAAGCAAGCATGGTGTGAGTTGCCTTACAAGCTTTGGACATGTCAGGAGAGACCAGTCCCTGGAGGACATCATGCTTGGTAAATGAGAGGGGCAGTGAAAAGAGGAGGGAAGGCTTTCAGAAGATGGATTGACAATAGACTGCAACAATAGCATAGTAACAGTTGTGTGGATGGTGCTGGACTGGGCAGTGTTTCATTCTATTGTGCACAGAGTCACTATGGGTCTTAACTGACTCAATGATGTCTAATGAAATGTACTGGACCCCAGAGATTACTTGTCTCATTTATGATGTCTGTTGAGTAGAACTTTTTTTTTTAAAAGGGGACCTAAACTTTGTGTGAAGAAAGTGAGGGGGAAGAATGTAGTTTAACTGAGTATAGGAGTATGGATCTGAGAAATGTGATCATCTCATGCCATTTCTACTTTATGTGCTTAATGTAACTTTATTTTCTTTCCTGGCTCCACTCTATGTTCACCAGTGTTTAAATTTCATTTTTTTCTCTCCTAGCTTTTTTGTCTTAAAACCATGATGTAGGTGTTTATTTCTAATTAAATGTTACTGTTGCCACATTTGAGACTTTCAATTGTTTTAGACTAAATGTTGCTGTTGCCACACCTGACTTTTTTAATTAATTTTCTCCTGAATGCCTTACATTTAGTTCATTAAATAGCAATTGTTGTACGGTACATCAAAGGTCATGTTTGATATAGTTCATAAATTTATATTTAAAAATTAAACTAATTTTTCTATTTGCTTACTGATGGTGATGATTGCAGTTATTTTGTGCTTCATGAGGGCAGGGAAAAATTGCAAGTAGAACAATGAATGAGTACTAAGTTAATCCAAATAAGTCACTGAGCTCCTTTAAATACTAATATTTGTATTAATATTCTAATTTATATTTCATTTCTATTTTAGAATTTTTCCATATTTGTCCCCATCCTCCTGTTTAAATAGAAGATGAAAATGAAAGAGTCATCTCTGAGATTTTAAAATATATAGCTTGGATTTAGAGAACAAATTGCAGTGTTATATACAAGTGTTTCTATGAAACAGGGAATACAGTTTCCTTTATGAAACTTGAATATCTTTCAGAGATTTGATACTTTTTCATTAATGAATGAAAAGTCTAGTTAGTCTTGAGAATACGTTCATTCATACTTAAAACATCTGAAGGATATAATTTTCTGAAGTTTGGAAATGAAGAACTTATTTCTTTAACACACCATGAAAGTGGAGGACACAAGAAAGTTACTTACACATTTTTTCTCAAAGTTACGCAAAGAGTGTCTGTTTGAGGGGGCAGGTGAGAGCTTGCAGAATCTTTGGCTAGGAAGGACTTTTATGCCCTATGCATTTGACTAACTACATCCCTTGGTATTGCTAACTAGAGATGAAGAATTTTCTAGTTGATTTTTTAAAAAGAGTTTCTCCGGCAATTTCTCTGAAGAATGTTTTTAAAAGTAAAATTAACCAAACTTTTTCAGATGTAATTGAAAACTGATTTTTTCTATTTTTAGTTCCTTAAAATGTTTACATGTAATTCTACTTAGTAAATATTGACCCATTTTCAGCTATGTCAAACTATTTTCTGCCCCCAATTCTTGGTTTCCTAGTAAAATTTTGCTGCAACTGACCTAACTTTTTCCAAGTCGGATTGTGTACTATGTGCACACAAGATATTTTGATTTTAAAAGGGGAAGTTTTCCCCTGTAAATTAGAGTTTATTAAATATTTATAAATTCCTGACGTTGATAACTATTGTGTTTTAAGAGAGAAACAAATTCACAAGACACAGTGAACTTGGCTTTATGGTTGAATACCTTTTATGTTTTTCAGTCTTAAGACAGCTTATTAAAATTGATGTTTTCCTTTCAGTAAATATCTGGTGACATTCAAATTTGATAATTAAAATCCAAAAGCATTCAAGAAAGAATGCCTGTTTTTAGTTTCATAATAACAATACTCCCACAAAGAAGGTTGATGAATGATGTCTTTCAAGTGGCAGATTTGTTATTTAGTTAAAGAAAGATCCTTTGGCAGTTTCTTACAAAACTAAATTAAAGTTTGTTTATAAAACAGACAAGCTGCAGTGATAATCCTATAGCCTGAGGAATGCTTGGAAATGTAGCCTGAGAGCCTGGCTTTTCAGTGGTTTAACAAAGAAGTGGAATTTCCAGGAATCCAAACAGATTTGTATTCAATGTTAATTGGGTTCTGTATTTGTGTCTGTTTTGAAATGAAGTGTTTCAGAAATATTCATTTTGCTAAGTCTATTTTTTAACGTTTATCTTTTTTAAACTCCTTAAGAGTTTGTTATTGAGCCTTCGTTTTTTGCAGTTGTGAGGTAGATATGCTAAGTTATAATAGATACATATATAGAATCCTTTAACTATTAATTTAGAGTTTCAAATAATGGAGAAATGAAACTGTTTAATAATTTTAAATTTATCCACTGAGGAGTAGATGAATATGCGTGATATAAAATTTAGACTTGTTATTAAGATACATTACTGTGAACATATTATATGACCATAATTTAATCACAAAAATATAGTCAAATAGCCAATGTAGAATTTATACTAAGGGAGGAGAAAGAATATTCTAACTTCATTAGACTATTTTTCATAAAAATCGAACAATTTTGGTGGATGTAAGATAGCACCACTCACTGACTCATAGTGTTTGGTTTGTTTTTAGATGAGTTTGTACCACAAATACCTTTCGTAGTTTTTTTCTAAGTTTATAGTAAAGTTTATAGATCTATTTATCATTAAGTTATGTTTAAATTAAAAGCATGACATTTGATAATCATCAATAAAGTTTACACATCTATTAAGATAAAGTATTGATTTAGTGGGTATAATGTCATTCTTCTTTAAAATTGTTCCTAATAGAAATATGTATATTGAATTAGAAGTGCTGCCAATAATCCAGATTATTCCTGGATTAAAGATCCTTATTATGTTCTTTTTATTTTGTTGAACTCTAGAGGGTTAATTTAAATAATGGTAACATCGTCATAATCAGTGCCATAGAGAAGACTGTAGGTTGAATTCACTCTGTGCTTTTAAAATTGTAACATGTTATGAATTGAATTATGTTTGCCCCAAAATAAGTGTTGTGATTGCTAACTTCTGTCATGGTGCTGGTAATGGAGTGGTTACGTGTTGGGCTGCTGAAGGTCAATATCACTGACCTGTTCGACAGGAGGAAAATGAGGCTTTTCACGCTCATGAAAAGTTACAGTCTCAGAAACCCACAGGGGCAGTTCTACCCTCTCTCATAGGGCTGTGAAGATTTTGAAAAACTTGATGGCAGTGAGTTTGGTTTTTGGTATCCTTGGTCCCGGTCGTGCAGTGGACTGCACACTGAACTGCAAGTGGGCCTTTGGAACCCATTGGTCACTCTGTGAGAGCCAGAGAAGGCTTTCTGCTTCTGTCAATAGTAAAGTCTTGGAAAGCGAGCTGTTTCTGGCCAGGCTTGTCTATGTTGGGTAGTCTCTGGAGAGAAGAGTTGCAAGTAGAAATAGTTCGGGAAGTCCCCCTTGTCCTGTGTGGGAATGGATTGCGTGGCCATGAGCTTGTGCTTTTTGGGTGTATGCCTATGGCGGTTTTAATCTCATGTTAGGATTCCTTGTTTTTAAATATATTAATCATACTGCAGTGTAGAGTGGGTTTGAGTCAGTCTCTTTTGAGGTGTAAAAGCGATTATACAGACAAGTGAGCTGTGGAGATTGGGGAAGAGAGATTTCAAGGTACATAGAGCTTGTGCAGGAGCTGAAATCCCACGCATAAACAAGGAACTTCCTCCCAAGCTGACACACAGAGAGGATTCCCCAAAAGCTGACACTCATTTTGGACTTTTAGCTCTGTATATTTTGAGAAAATAAAGTTTTACTTTTAAACTATTCACTTGTATTTCTGTTAAGCAGAAGTAGGTTACTTAACACACAATATAAAGTATTATAATTGTGGTTTCAAACCAAGTTGTAGGGAATCAATTGAAATATTTTAGTTTAAGCAAGAGCGCCTGATTGTTTGAAGAGTAGCATTTTGAGGAGTTTTAACCTAAGTTTGGCAAACAGTACAGAGCCAGATGGTAAATATTTTAGATTTCTCTTTGACAGATTATCTCTTTGACAACTACGCAGTTCAGCCTCTGAAGTGGAAAGATGATTATAGAAATTATGTTGGGTACCATTGCGTTCCAGTAAAAGTTTCCATGTAGTAGACAAGATTTGTTCCAGGGAATCACAGTTTTTCAGTGTTTGATTTAAAGTATTAATATATCTTTCTTTAACAATAAAAAGGATGTTTTACCAATATGTACTGAATATACATGTTATGAACAGAAACCCCGATGGCATAGCGGCTTATGGGCTGGATCACTGGTGGAAAGATCAGCAGTTGGAGACCACCAGCAGCTCTGAGGGAGAAGAATGAGGCTTTTTACTTGGGTAAAGATTCAATAGTCTCAGAAAACCCACATGGGCAGTTCTACCCTAGCCTACAGGCTCCTTAGGAGTCAGAATTTACTGGACAGCAATGGGAGTATAAGGTGCTGTTAGACTCACACTGGGCTTCTAACTGCAAGATAGGTAGTTCAAACCCACCAGATGCTGTCAGGAGAAAGAGGCTATCTAATCCCATAAAGATTTACAGACTTGGAAATTTTAAAGAGGGTCACTTTAAGTCAGAATTGACTTGATTGCAGTAGGAGAGGAAATAAATGTTTTACAAGGAGAAAGATGTATTTCTAATAAAACTAGCAATACCTGAGTAATAGTAGTTTACATGCACAGCAATGCATATTTTTCAGCAAGATTTAGGTACTTTCTAGTTCTGTAATCGCTTTCTGTAGTATGTTGGCTTTTGTTCTTATATTTGTCATTTCACCGTTGGAGAATTTCTTTTGTAGCCTCATGTTTTTAAGGCTAACAGTCAGAAGACGGGAACCAGATGTGACTGTCCTATTTTTATCACAGATCAAAAAACTGTTACAGAAACTTTTCACCCCATCTGCTCTCCCCAGCACTTTCTCTTAGGCCATTTTCAGTCACTGGGTCACCCCCGTTACAAAGATAGCTGGTCTCATGACAGTTTTTGACCGAAGTAGAGGAAGGCAAGAGAGTACGAGGATCCAGAAAGAATGTTGAGCCAATTTACAGGTTCTGTTAAAACAGATAAGATATCCACAAACAGTTTAGTTAAACATGTTTTATGACCTTCTTGAACTTAGTGCTTTCTCTGCTGGGAGTAGATTGTCAAGAACTGTGAGAGCCTGATGTCAGTTGGTCACCATTTTATTGAGGCTAGCTGAACGCACAAGAATATTTGTCCAGAGAAAAAGGACAGTTATGAGTCAGGACAACAGCATCGGGCATTGGGTCATCACTAGTGTGTTGGGGCTTCAACCCCCAGTTCCAGCCAGGTGATGTGGATGCTTAGTCCCACCCGGACCCCAAAGCGCATGACAGACACTGCAGGAGACGAGCCACTGCTCCACGGAACCTGAACCTTTGAAAATGATCACAGAACCTGTCTTTCGTCCTCAACACAGACATTATCTTTATTAGACTGGACAGTAAACAAACCTCCCATTTATTGCAGAGAGATACTATTTCTCTCACCCAAGACTGATGGATAGACAGCATTCTTAAAAGGAGACTCCCCAAACAAAGACAGTCAGAATCTCTGATTATATGGCATGGAGAATTGTAGGCTATAACTAGAGAATTTTACCCCAAAATATACATGACCTTTACTGGTAACATTTCTGTGTATTACATTCTTAATTTGAATCTAACTTAAGAGAGGATATTATTGCCATATTTTTTGGACCATAAGATGCAATATTTTCCCCCCAAAGGGGGAAGGTGTTGTCTGAAGGTGTGGTATCCCAGAACATTTTAGTATACTGGTACTATTTGGTTCAGAATATTTCTTGTTTTCCTGCTCTAAAAATTAGGTGTGTCCTATGGTTAGATGCTTCTTATGATCTGAAAAATATGGTATACAATTTTAGATTGGTGTTAAGAGCCAAATCTTGGTTTTAATAATTTCTAATCAATTCTACCTATGAGTAAATTAATTAGATGAAATTTTTTTTTTTTTTTACTTTTTTTACTGCCCTCGGGTGGTGGGAGTAGAAGGCCCAGCCTTGCTGCTGGATTTGAACCTCCAACCCAGGGGGCCGCAGTCCCGTGCACAACCACTGTGCCACCGGGGCTCAGCCCTGAAATATTTATAAATTAGAAATCCCATATTCATATAAACACATAGACATACAGATGGATATCCTTGATCCATGTAGTTTTAGACACTGAATTTGCAAATGCACTTACATCAGCTAGTGCTGCTTTTGTGGTCATTGGCAGGCATTTACATAACAGTGAAACATTTGAGTTGCTCTTTGTGTACATTTTTCAGTCCTGAGGTCAAGCAGGGTGATACATTGCCTTCTTGTTTTAGCGTTCACGCTGTGAACAAATATCTTTCTTACAGTCCACTGAGTACCATGATTCTTGCATTTTGTACTTTTGTTATTAAGGATGCCCCATAAAGTAGTGCTAAAATGTTCTCCAGCCCCCTTTTATCACAAGGCTGTAGTGTCTATTTTGGAGAATATACATGTGCTCAATAAACTTTGTTAAGGGCATGAGCTATCTGTAGCTTGGAACTCAATGTTTGTTAATGAATTAACTATATATATATATATATTAAATAAGTATCAGAAACTTGGCATTTTAAATGGAGAGGAGTACAGCATCAGGACTGGAGGAAGGCTTATAACAATGTAGGCTTGTTGAAAGGAAATGAAGAGGGCTTGAAGCACTTGCTGATGAATATCAAGGTGTGCACAGTCAGTATGGATGACAACTCAATGTAAAGAAAATCAAAATCCTCACTACTGGACCAGTAGATATAATGAATGGAGAAAAGGTTGAAGCTCTCATGAATTTTGTCTTGATGGGATCCACCATCAAGGTTCAACAGCAGTCATGAGAGCAAATGACTTCTTGGTATATCTGCTACAAAAGACTTCTCTGAAGTGTAGAAAGAGGAGGAAATTACTTTGAGGACTAAGATGTACCATTCCCGTGCCATGGTTACTTCATATGTATTTGAGATGGACATTAAAGAAGGAAGACAGAAGAACCGATGCGTTTGCACTGTGATGCGAGTGAAGAATATTGTACCATGGACTGCCAAAAGAACACTAGCATCTATCTTGGGGGAAATGCTGCTAGACTGATCCTTAGAAGCAAGGATGGCTAGACTCTGTCTCACACCCTTGGGCGTGTCAGCAGAGGCCAGTTCCTGGAAAAGGACTACATGCAGAGGGACAGTGAAAAAGAAGACCCTCAACCCTTCAAACAATGGGCTCGAACCAAAGAAAAATCGTGCGGCTGGTGCAGCATCAGGTGGTGCTTTTTTCTGTTTTCAGAGTGTTGCTCTGATTTTACTCTGTCACCTCTGCTAGCATGACATTGGCTGCATCTCAGTAGAAGCACACCTCAAACAAGGCTTGTATTGATTGGCAGGCGGAAATGTGGCTAGAGGCTCTTAGGAACCTAACCCACTGTTTACCCATGAGCAATTGTTTAGTATCAGCAAATTAAATGCCCAAGTTGTCTTTATTGAACACAACACACACAAATGAAAAATGTGTCATTCAGAGTAAAAGAGGACTTTTTAGTGTTCACATTTTTAATTCTC
>PVJH01011015.1:0-70914 GCA_004026705.1 Nesogale talazaci | reverse complement strand
CTAATCTCAGTATACTTAACCTCATGTTGAGATAGTTTGATGTTTGTTATACAGAATTAGGAATTTTCCTAATTCAAATGCATATAAATAAATAAAATTATCTTATGTTTTAGTAAAATGTATGCTTGCAAATACTTTCAGGAAAACAACTTTATTAGGAAACGCTAAAACTATTGAACCTATTTGAAGAAGAAATTTCAGCATTTTGACAGGTATTTAGTAATAACTAAATATTGGGATATTGTGGGGAAATATTTATGTAAAGTCTGTAGCCTGAACACTGCAATTGTATAAAGATTTAAAATAAGGGAAACTTGTTGAGATGGACCAAAATTCATCATAAAATAGTTTAATATTGACAGTCCTAGCATGACAAGTATCATTTTCTGGAGCCTTATTTTTAAGGCTTCAGTAACTTAAGTGAAACTTAGACTTGACCCCTCAATGCACTGATCATTGATCATATGCTTCCTCTTAGATGACTAACTCCAACCAATTCTTAGTGCTATAGTGACTTTGTGTGTATTCCTTTCATCTTCTTAGGTTGCTTACCAAATCATTCACTATTACCCATTGCTTTCTTCATATTTTCACTCAAGACTAGACTCTTTCATTCTTTCAGTTAAAGAAATACAAACATGTTCTCTCCTTTTGGTTTTCTACCGTTAGGTGTCAACACATTTCACTATAATACTTCACTTGGTATGCTTAAATAACCCTCTGAAACATTCAGTTCTTTTTTTAATTATTGCATTCATTTTAGGTATTCTGTACTGATAGGTAATTTTCAGAGTCTCTCATGAAATCCATTTTCATAATTATTTTCAATAATTTTCAAGACCTCTTTCATGTCTAATGTTCTGGATATCAAACCAAAATTAATCTAATCTTTTGTCATTAATTGTCAATAGTTCAAGATATTCTTGAGGTTATCTCGAAATTTGGTGGGCCATATTCAAAGCTATACTATGACTAATCAGGGCTTGTCTCAATTTTATTTAATCTCAACCTGAACTTGTATGTTAGCAATTATTGAACCCTTTGACACTCAGTCCCTACTTGTGTCTAGTTAATATTAGGCTTCTTCTATTTGCACAGATGTAGTCAATTTGGTTCCTCCTAATTTAATTTGATGAGAGCCACATGATAAGTATAGTAGATACTTAGGCTGTTGGGGAGAAGTTTTTGCAAATATTAAGTCAATCTGGTAAAATTGTACAACGTGACCTTCTGCTATGTTTCTATAGCTAGATGGCATTTCTCAAGCACCGATTTTATTTCTTTCCAATGTTCACACGAATTACACTGAATGTAAGTGTATGAAGCACACCAATCATGAGACTGAGTAAAAGAATACATTTGAAAATAGTGTACATCAATTTGTTGCTCCCAAGAGATACACCTTAGATAGAAAGATAAAAACAAACTGAAAAAATGGATGGAACTATATACCAAGCTAAGACAATTAGTGAAGAGCAAAACTGAGGATACTAGTTCCAGGTGCAATAGACTGGAAGGAAAATATAGCATATGGTAAAAAGAAAGGTATTATATGATGATTGAAGAGCTAATTGCATAGGATGTAACCATAAAAATACAGGTATGCACTCAATGAGAGAGCTTTGAAATGCATTAACCAAACTCTTTTTTATTTGAAGTAGGAAATAGATAAATCTACAATAACAGTAGGAGATTTTAATGCACCCCTATCAGCAAAGGACAGAAACACTGGGAAGAAACAGAAAGTACAGAGAGAATAACACTATATAATCTACCAACTCAACCTATAAACATGTACAAGACATTCCATCCAATAACAAAACCATTTACATTCTCTCTTAGAGCACACACAATTTCTTCAGAATAGGTTACATGTTAGGCCACAAAGTAAGACTTAATAACATTAAAAACATTGATACCCTGCCAGGTCACAATACTATATGATTAGAAATCAACATTAGAAAGATGGAGAGAAAACAAAATAGTGGAAATTGAAGAACACTAAACTTGAACATTGCTGTGTACTAGAACAACAACAAACATACATTATTGACATTATATTAACACTAGGATTCTTTACATAGAAAATTCCAAAGATTGGGCAAGAAATGGTTGAAGTAGAAAGACTAAACACTTTGGCAGGGTATAAGATCAATGTACTTAACACCAGTTAGATTTCCTATATTCTAACAGTGCTCAGAAAAAGGAATCAAGAAAACAATAAAATGAAAAATTGCTACCCCAAAGAAGAAGTATTTAGAAATAAACCTAACCAGAGAAATAAAAGACTTGTGTTAACTTACTTATGTATTTTACAGACGTATATAAATGGAAGATAATGTCATGTTCATGGACAGTAAGATATCAATGTGAAAATGTCAATACTATACAAGAAAATCTATAAATATAAGCAAATCCTGATTCAGATCTCAGCATTATTCTTTAAAGAGATGAAAAAGTGTATTAAAACTTTGTATTGAAAGAGACTCAGGATCAGCAAAGCACTGCTAAAGAAAAGAAAACAAACCCGGAGACTTCTATTTCCCATTCTCAAAACCTACTCCACAGCCACCAAAGTTTAAAAATCCTAGAATTTCTGCAATGATGTATACAGAGAAACAGAGCAGAAATGAGAAACAGAAATAAACTCATCCACATAAAGGCAACTGATTATAACAAAATTTTTTAAAAACAATGAATGGTGCTAGAAAAAATTGATTTGAATTTGTACAATAATTAAAGAGGATCATTATATCACCCTATATATAAAAATGAGCTCAGGGAGGGAAAAATACCTGAACATAACATCTAGAACTATAAAGATCATCTGCTGAAATATAAGGAAAATTTAAGCACCATAAGGCAAGAAATATGCATACAACAAAACAATGAAAAACATATAAAAATTAAAAGACAAAATAAATGACTGAGTCTTCTTAAAATTAAGATAACTTTGCCTATCAAAACATTTCACCAAACAAGTATAAAGAGAACATATAGACTGAGTTTTTGGGTAGATTGGCAGCAACAAATTGGACAATGGACATGTCTCTACCTTCCACCCCTCATCAAGACGAGATCAACAATCCAATTAAAAATGGACAGAGGGCCACCCCTGCCCCCAGAATAATTTACTTTAAAGGACGACACTGAAGTGCAGGGAAGAACGACATCTCCTACCTGAGCACATGGGAGCAAATGAAGGGGGGCGGGTGCGAAGAGATAGTGGACTTCATCCTCGTCCACCAAACTTTGAGGGTGGTCTCACCATTCAGAACAGCCAACCCACAGAGAGGACCATATGGTCAGCTCCACTACAAGACACAACATCCCTTGCTGACCCAAGGCCCTACAGGGGACAACACTGGAAACACAGTCAGAATGGCAGACATCTGTCCCAACCACACAGAGGACACACTAAGGGTGTGCAGCAGAGCAGCAGGGGGGAGCAGAGCATGGAGGTCTTGAGGGACAGCAAAGTATAGATTTGGGGTCCAGGGAATGAAACTCAATCAGCCTCCATCGGAGGTAACTACTAGAGTCAACAAATGGACCATGGAGCTTTTGCAATTTTTTGTTATTATTTTTATTTATCTACATCTATATATATTCTGGGAGTTGATTTTTATTCTTGTTGAAGTCATCATTTTGTTTTCTTTTGTGGCTTCATCTTGCTATGGCTTGTGTTTTTTGTACATAGTATCATCTGGGCACATCTATTTGCATAAAATAGGCTGGATTAACAATCTGGAAGAGAAAATGATGAGACCAATGATTCCAGGGGGATATGGGAGAAGGAGAGATGGGGGAATGGAGGTGATATTGACCAACTCAGGGAAATGGGAACAACAAGTGATCAAAATCAGTGGCAAGGAGATGGCAAGAGGCCCGGTAGGGATTGATCAAAGGTATGGTAACTGAGACAAATTACTAAAAACCCAAATGAAGGCTGCACGTGATGGTGGAACAGGAGAGAACTATAAGGAAATAGAGGAAAGAAATAGGAGGTAAGGGGCATTTATAGAGAGCTAAATACAGGCATGTACATAGGTAAATATATTTATATATGATGAAGGGGAAATAGATTTGCATGCACATATTTATATGCTCAGTATTAAGACATCAGATGTACATTGGGCCTCTACTCAAGTACTTCCTCAGTATGAGAACACTTTGTTCTATTAAGTTGCCATTCCATGATACTCACCTTCCCAACATTATCACTGAAGACCAAAGGGTGCATATGAAATGGTGGTGAAGAAAGTGGTCATTTCCCTGGTATCAAAAGATATAGCATCTTGGGTCTTAAAGAATTGAAGATAAACACGCAGCCATCTAACTCAGATATGAAAAAGCCCACATGGATGAAGCATACCAGTGTGTGTGACCATGAGGTGTCAAAGGGATCAGGAATCAGTCATTAAAGAACATAAATTATATCACTGGGGGGGGGGCATCACTGTTCTCTGGTGGTCATAGAAGCTACCCAGCCTTGCTCCTGGACAACTGCTGCTAGATTTGAACCGCCAAGACCATGAGCTGCAGTCCTGCATTCAACCACTACGCCAACGGGTCTCAGCCCCAATAAAATTATATCACTGTGTACCCACCTTCACCTTGGGATCATTGAAGACAAATATTGCATAAGCAACTGTGGTGAAGAAGACTGATGGTGCCTATCAAAAGATGTAGCATCTGAGGTCTTAAAGGCCTGAAGATAAACAAGTGACCATCTAGTTCAGATGAAACAAAGCCCACGTGGGAGAAGCACACCATTCTGTGTGACCACAAGGTGTGGGAGGTATCAGGCATCAAGACCCTAAAAATTTTGAGAGGAAGTACAGGTAGCGGACTCAAAGTCCACCTGTAGGTAACAGACTTCTCCTTACAGAGAGGTCACAAGTAGGAGACAAACTAGTTATGATGCAATATAGCAATGATGAAACATACTTTCCTCTAGTTTTCCAATGCTTCCTCCTTCCCACTATCATGATTCCAGTTCTACCTTACAAAACTGGCTAGGCCAGAGAATATACACTGGCACAGATAGGAACTGGAAACATGGGGATCCATAGTAGATGTTCCTTTCAGGAACAGTGATGAGTGTGGCAATACAAGAAGGGTGGAAGGGGAATGAATTATAAAGACCTACATATAACCTCTTCCATGGAGTACAGACAATAGGGGAGTGGGTGAAGGGAGACATGGGACAGTGTAAGATATGGCAAAACTAAAATAATTTATAAATTGTCAAGCATTTATGGGGAGGAATTGGGAGAGAGGCAAAAAAAATGAGAATCCAATGCCAAGAACTTAGATCTAAAGCAAATTTATAAGAATGATGAGGGCAGCAGATATATAGATGTGCTTGACACACAATGGACTTTTGTATGGATTGGTTAAGCATTGTGTGAGCCCCCAATAAAGGGATTTGGGGAAAATGTGTGTGTGTGTGTGTGTGTGTATTCAGGATAACCATGATAGATTGCAGGTACAGAAGTCCTAGTAGATGCTAGAAACTGTACCTACAAGAGAGGGACCCAGATCCTGGTTTTAGAAATGAGCAAGTTTGAATTAAGTAGAGTTAACAGGCTCCTAAAATATAGGCAGTCCTTAGGCACTGCTATATGTATATTCTCACTATTTCCAGAATCAAAGCCGAGCTAGGAGAAAAATGCCATAAGAAAGAGAAGAGGAAATATTTCTTTAATTAGTTCAGTCTTGTTCAGCCTTCTTTTTCTCTTATATGTCGCAGCCTAGTTATGCTTGCTAAGCTTTTACTGCCTGCAATTTTATTTAAAGAAAAATATATTACTGATAGGAATGCAAATGTGTTTTGATACCGTCCCTGGAAATACTAACATGGTCCCAAATATATTCCATGAATTCCCTGCCTGTAATGTCTACCTGTAGCCTTCTTCAAAGTCACATGTGCACTGGTATAGACAGGAACGGGCAACACAGGGAATCCAGGACATATGAACTACTCAGAACCAGTGGTGAGTGTGGTGATACTGGGAGGGTTGAGTGAGGGTGCAGTCGAAGAGGGAACCAATTACAAGGATCTACATATGACCTCCTCCCTAGAGGATGGGCAACAGAAAATGGGTGAAGAGATAGTGTAGGATATGATGAAATAATAATAATTTATAAATCATCAAGAGAACATGATAAAGGGGGGCATGAGGATGGGAAGGAGGAGTTGATACCAAAGGCTCATGTGGAAAGTAAGTGTTTTGAGAGTGATGATTGCAACAAATGTGTAAATATGTTTGACATAATGAATGGATGGCAGGATTGTGATAAGTATTGTATGAGTCCCCAATAAAGTGACTTAAAAATTATTTTTTAAAAGATGGACAGAGGACACTAACAGACACTCCACCAATGAAGACATGAGAAAATACTCATCCACATTAAGCATGCACATGAGCCAAATAAAAACAACAATTTAATGTCACCTTATTCCAATATCTATGATAAAATTCTAAAAGCCAGAAGAGAACTAGTAACAGAAATGGGAAAGTGAACATCATATCCTGCTTGTGAGACTCATGAAAATTGGTATGACACTTCTTTAAAAAATTGCAACTGGAACTATAATGCAACCCTGCAATTTGCCTGTTGGGTATGTGTCCTAAGAAATAATAGCCACAGTATGAATAAAAAAGTTCATTGCATCATTCTTCATACATATGTTCATTGCATCAATATTCATAATGACAAAAAGATGGCAACAACGTAACTACCCATATGAAGGAACACAGCTAAATAAACTTTGTTAAGTACAAAAAATTGGAGTACTATGAAGTACTAAAGAATAATAATGTAACTGCAATATATCTCATAACAGATGACTGGAGGACATCGTGCTGAGTGAAAGTATTCAAGCACAAAAAGACAAATATTATATGAAACTACTATTAAAAAGAGCACTATCTCACATGGAAGAAGCACACCAGCCTATGTGTCGAAGGGAGCAGGTATCAAACATCAAAGAACAAGAATCACATCAATACTAATGAGGGGGAGAACAGGGTGGGGACCCAAGGCCCACTGGTGGACAACTGGTCATCCTTTCAGGGGAGTCACAGGGAGGAGACAGGCCATTCAAGGTGCAGTGAGCCAGCAATGAAGCATACAGCTTTCCTCTAGTTTCTGAAGCCTTCCTCCCCCTGACTATCATGGTCCCAACTCTACTTTACAATGCAGTTGGACTGGAGAAAGTACACTGGTAGAGATGGAAGCTGGAGATATGAGGAACCAAGAAGAGATGAGCTCCTGGAGGCTAGTGGTGAGATAGGAGTTGCCGGATGACTGGAGAGAAGATGGCTTAGAGAGGTGGAACCAAGTACAAGGATCTACACATAACCTCATATCTGAAGGATGACATCAGAGGAGTGGGAGGTGGAGACGTCGGGTAGGGTAAGATATGACAGAACGATAATAATTTGTAAAGTATTGAGGGTTGTTGGGAGAGGGGGAAGCAGGGACAGATGGGAAGGGATGGGAAGCTGATATCAAGGACTCAAATGGAAAACCGGAAGTTTGGAGAATGATAATGGCAGCAGACATGTGAAAGTGCTTGGCACAGTATATGTATTTATGTATTGTGAAAAGTGATGTAGGAACCCCCAATAAAATGATTTTTAATAAAAAAGGAAACATTTTAAAAAGGAAAAGATAGATAACAAGAGCACTGATGCTTATAGTACATCTTGTTCGCACCAAAAAAAAAAAAACACATTTAAAAAAAACCAAAAAGCAGAACTTGATATTTACATGGGTGGGATGGAAAGGATGACCAGGGCGTGATTTAGGATAGAGTTGTATTTGTAGTAGTTGGGGTAATCAAGTTGGTTCTGACACTTAGCAACCTTTTGTAAGCCGAATGAAACCCTACCTAGACCTGTACCCTTCTCACACGTGCCCATGGGCTTCTGCTCCTTGTTGCAGGCACAGTGTCAGTCCTTGTCATCGCAAACCCTCTTCTTTTTGTTTGCCCTGCTATTTTACCATTAGCTGCATTGAGAAATATCATATCAGAAGGTCCTGGATGTAGTGGAATGAAATACATCAGAAACCAATCAGGCACAGCAGAGGAAGACTGTGATCCTCACTCACTCTTCAGTTAGGTACTGAACACAATTGTGCTAGAATAATAATCCGTATTTTATCAAAGGTGCAACATATACCCATGGATAGAGTCCAGAGGGTAAGGAAACAAGAAGAAAATGAAACAAAAGCAACAGGAGATATTAAGTGGTGAGGTCAAATGAAGTGTGGATTATGTGTTGAATATAACAGTGATCATTTGATGACAATAAAACAGTTAAAATAAAACAAAACATCAGAAGTGAAAACAACAATGTTGACTTATAACTTATTCAGACTAAAGCATGTGATTGAATAATCATTTTAATTGGGGAATAAAGACAGTTCTGAAGGGAAGAACCAGTAGAAAGTTAGGAAAGTGGGTTAGCATAGAGTTTTACCATTGGAGACACAGTAATGCAAGCATTTTGGACTTATAAACAATGTTTTTTTAATAACAATAACTACAGGGTTATTTTTGTTTTTGGTTTTGTTTTTGTTTTTTTGGGGGGGGGATATCACTTCCCTCTGGTTGCCGTGGGATCTACCCAGCCTTGCTCCTGAGAGCCGCTGCTGGATTTGAACTGCCACAGTTCGCTCTCAAGCACTATGCTACCGGGGCTCAGCGCCGGGTTATTTTTGTTAAAATAATTTTTTGCTGAAACACACAAATAAAAATACTTGATCTCAAAAATAGGATGTTTAATTTATAATTGTAAAGGAGTTTAAAGCTGGAAACATATAGGAATTTGTATCTGAATCAGCATTTACTATAAAAACAGAAATATTCTTCCTTATTTATTTTAAAATTTGTATGCTATATTCTTTTAATGAATGCAAGTATAACTTAAAATTTTAGGCTTTAGTCATGAAGAAATGGTAGCATTTCTGGAAAGGTAAGAACATTTAAAATGACATTTATGATTAAAACAATAAGTATAATAATTAAGATTATGGTTTCTTGAGTATACCATCTATATTTTGAAGGCCCCCTCTCCCACAATATGATCACATAGAGGCATGACACTGCAAACGGCCTGCCCAGGGCTTATGAATGGGGGAAATAGCATTAACATCAAGCCTAAAGCTTATTGCTATGAGGCAGGCATCCTGCAAATTTCTACCCTCCTACTTTCCTGACACCACTTTCTCTCTCTCTCTCTCTCTCTCTCTCTCTCAAAATCTAAACAGAGAACTCACAAGTCATCTCACAATTTATGCAGAGTATTGAAGAAATGAACAGGTTACAACTTAGGTTGAGAAATAGTCAATTCAGCGTATTTCACTCAGGATAGCCCCCTTTTATCCATGCATGCAACCTGTCCTCTTTTTGACCCTTGGGTTCTCAGCCACAGGGCCCCTTGACCAATGACTTGATCAGATTAAGTTCATTTGCGGTGGCCAAGTAATGCCCAAATCACAATACCCTGTGCCACAAAGCTCCTTCTTAAGGTGTTCAAGTTCTATCTCAATGAGTCAGCACAGCTAGGTCTCCTGGTGTGTGGAAGCACTTTACTGCAGAAGTCTCCCGCACAGCAGCACTAAGCTTTAATTGTTCCAGGAGTTGAGAAGCTCCTTGCTCTGGCTCTGGGTTCTGCAACACTACTCTGGTGTCACCACCTTTTATTATGGGGTCCAAGAAGTTCAAAGGTCAGGGACCTTAGTATTCATAGGACATGCTCAGCTCATGGCTCTTCTTTTTTGATGACTGTGAAATGTTCCTTTCTGCTTCTAAGAAGCATCATTTTAAATTTAGTTTACTGGCAAAAATGACCAATCCTCAAGTCAGAATTTCTCAGGGTTTAAATCACAAGTAAACCCATTAGCAATAGTCCACAGATGAAATGACTCGAGGGAATTAATGATAGACAACTCTAGAAAATACTTTTCATCACATAAATTGTAATGTTGAGGACATTAAGAATCTGTTTAGATTAGTCTAACATTTTAGTCATTGCAGAGAAACACATAAAATACAAATGGAAGTGTCATAATAATATTCTATTCTAAAGTATTTACTTGTTTATCATAATAAGGAAGAGATTCATGACAACAGAGTGCTAAGAAAAGAAACTGTCAGGAAAGGTTTTTGCTTGTTTCTCCTGGTAAACGCTAAAGAAATATCTTAGAAGAATGGCAATTAAAATCAAAAAGGATTTTCAAATGATACTTTACGTGAGGCAACATAGTAAATTCTGAAATGGTGAGAACGTGTGATGGAAAAGAACAGGAAATCAAGGAGAAATTGCTCCTTTGTCTTACTCAGTATATGAAGCTATCTCTATGTGAAACCCAGAGAAAATAAACACCAGTAAAATTATTAGTCTAAATAAGTATCTGCCAGGTACTTTACCACATCTTTAATTTTTACCACATATCTCACATTTCACAGTGATTCTATATATTTTATTGGAGTACTACTAACACTTTCTTATAAACATTAATTTAAATATTTCCACTATTTTTGCTAACCTCGTAGCTTGTACATACCTTTTGATGCACAGCAGCCTTACTGAACTAATTAATGTCTGACTATTGGCAAAGTATCCAGCACATTAAAAAATAGATTATATGCCTGATTTGAAAACTGTTCTTCAAAAGCAACAAAGCAATCAAACAAAGTCTCCATTTGTATACAAAAAAGGCTGGTTAATGAAGGCAAATTCTGTAAAGAAAAGGTATCTGGTTAGCTGTAATTTTTTTTCAATATGCAATTATAGAACAACTAGGTATAACAAAATCAAGTTGACAGACTAAACAGTAGTATTTTATAAGAATCAAATCCTGATAGTCTCCACAAAAGAAACAATGACAAGAGAAGCAGTAATTTTAGCAAATGGCCCTATTGAATAGAAATGGATGATCTGTGCTAAGTCTGCATTCCTTTTATGAACAGAAACAATAACAAATGTTCTCTCAAAATAAAGGCAACATAATGAATCTCAATTACAACCTTATTCTTCAGTACAATGAATTAGCCAAATAGCAAGATAACAGACAATCTAGCTTAATATAGTAAGTGTAATATTCCCAATATTTATAATTACCAAACTTTTAAATTGAATACATAACAATATGACTTTACTTAAAGAATATTTTGTGTATGTACTCATTCTGAATTGGATGTATGAAATCATGTACTAATCGTTAACACATATATTAAACTTGAATATGGGAGGCTTGGTAAATAGATATCAATAACATTTTTTGAATATTAAAATCTGCCAGTTAATCAGTAAGGAATTGGCTGCCTTTTCATATAAATCTCCTATGCATAACTGATGAGAAGCTAAATTCCCAGTCTGCTGTTTGATGAAGAAAGATTTGTGCACATTCTAGGCATCTGAGCTAGCATTCTTCACTCCTGAACATCTGCACCCCTTCCCATTCTAAATATTTCCAAATTCAAAAATTTGGTGAAATTATGACAGAAATAGAGAGAGGTTAAAAGATAAATAACAGAAATGTGACTGAATGGATAAAACAGACTGTAAAATATGAAAAAATAATATAGAATTGATCAAGGATTCATGAGGGTAGGAGAGGAGAAGGGAAGGGTAAAATGAGGAGCTTACCCCAAGGGCTGAAGTAGAAAATGTTTTGGAAATGAAAGCTGGCAACTTATGTACAAATTTACCTGATACAATTGATGTATAGAATTTTTAGGAGCTGTAAGAGCCCCTAATAAAATGACTTTTTAAAAATATTTTAAAAATGGGATGACTAAGTGCATGCATATTCTTTTATTCCTGCCCCTAATCTCAACGGTCAAGTAAAGGTGAAGTGATCAAAACAATAGCAAAGGAAGCAAAGGCAAATATCAAAATATAGTAAGCATTTGGGGTGGGGCGGCATCACTGCCTCTGGTGGTCTTGGGAGCTACCCAGCTCTGCTCCTGAGAGCCACCGCTGGATTTAGACCCCCAAGCCTGCGGGCCGCAGCCCCGCACTCAACCACTTACACCACCGGGGCTCAGCCCTAGTAGAGCATTATTTTTAAAGCCATTTTAATGATACTAGATTCAGTTCACAAAAACACTGTATCGACAGACTTGTATTAGAGTAGGAAAAGCATTGGTTATATGTTGTATGAATTAAATTCTCAAACTTACACTTTGATTAATAAAGTTTATTTATTAGGAAAAAGTCCCAACCTTTGACTCATGTATGATGGTCTGTGGCAATCAAGTATATCCTAAAAAGTCTTCCTATTTAGATATAAAGGAGCCCTGGGGATGCAGCGAGTTACAGTCTGAGCTGCTAATCTCAAGGTCTTCCAATCTGAGGTGAGGGGTATGAGACATGAGCCTTTCTGCTTCTGTAACTATTCGCAGCCTTGGAGCCCCAGGGGAAAGTTCTACTCTTCCTATAAGGAGCAAGAAGTATAGCTCATATGGCCGTGATATTTAGATGAATAAAATAAATTAGATCTTTATGTCATGAAAACCTTTTCCACAATATTATTAAGGGGAAAAATACATCCTATGGAAAATTAAGTGGCAAGTAGGATAATCTTATTTTTTTCCATTAAGAAAATTCCCATGGGAGACTAAAATGTGTATTTAAGTTTTCCCCTTTATGTAGGAATACATCCATTGCAAAATTAATCCACATGCATCTTATGTCATTTAAATAAATCCCAAGGTCTAAGATTTCAAAAAATAGGATGGCCCTATTCTTGAACATATATTTCTTATATTGGACATTTTGCTATTTAATCATTTACTAAATAAAATGTGCTTAACAGGAGATAACACAGTGGGATTTTTAATCTTTATGTCCTTGATTCTTTCAGGTATTCAATGAAAAGAATTATAATTGAACGATAATTATTTCTTCATATATCAATTGGTCAAAGAAGTCAAATGAACAAATATCATACTAAAGTTTTATGATTGTGGTATCCTGCCAATTTGGCTTCTTTAAGAACATGTGGGCAGAGTTTAATCAGGTTGCAGCTTGATTGTAGGGATCCTGAGATGAAGACTTTTTGTGGCCAGCATCCAGTCTCTCTTCCTCCCAGGTGATAGGACCTGCTTGCTGCTGCGTGAGCTTGTTCTTTGTCTCAATCATGTCCTACACTACCTATGGGCTGAGCCAGCCTGTGGCAAGTAATGGGTTCAGTAATAACCCTATGGTTCTCAGCTACAGCCAGCATCTAACTCCTTCTCCATCCCTACCACCTTCTCAAGACATCTCAAGCATGTATATGGTGCATTACTCCAGTTTCCATTATTCATCTACATTGTCAAACTATGCATGTCAATTGGTATATCTAAGTTAGCTGTTTTTAGTCTAGGAATGTCAGGACCACTGAATCCTGCAGATCCTAGCATGGCACACCCTTCTCTTGTTTATGGTTGATGATACTATCACTATTGCTTTGTGATATTATGTAACATCCTGGTTCGTGAGCACAATTTTCTTGATAAATTCATCCATGTGTAAATGTTGTTGCTGTAGGAAGAGTGAGTAATGAGTGAAGCCATAGCTCTCAGGTAAGTTGACTGGATAAAAGTGTCCAATTGTAAGTCAGTGGGTTGTCTTCCGGCCCTGGGTTGATGGCAGTGATTGGTGGTAATTGTGCAATGTGTATCCAGGTTTGGCCTTTCTGGAATTCATTGTTTGGAATCAATCGAAAATGCCACAAAGTGTCTAGCACATGGGGTATAACTTTTTTACTTGGTGCATTGTGGCATCATTACTTCCATGTAGTTTTTAAGATTGCAGATTTTCTAATGCTGGATGAGCAGGTATGCCAACAGGTGGGCAGTTAGTAGAGTGCAGTGAGGAGAACAGACCTCAGTAAGCACGTGATAGGTGACTGGTATGAATCAGCATCTTATGGCTGCAAAGAAACATAAAATATTTTTTTAGTAACCTCTCCCGAAATTAGGAAGAGAAAGCAGAAACGTTAAGCAAATAGACTGATCTAAACTAGTGGTCAAACCAATGTAAACAAAGAAAGGAAATATTTGCCCTTTTGAGCTATCTGGTTAATTTTGTGTAATTGTAATATTCCTTTATCACCCATGGTCCACAGTGTGGATGGATCGTTTTGCACTGTTATTTCTTTTCTGCTGATTGATTTGTCGTTACCACATTTTATCCATGCCTTAGGGCTTTGTGGCAACGGTATATATGTGAGAAAATGGAATGATGAATACTGTGGCTTATGCATAATCATATCTATTGGGCTTAATTAATTTGTCTAGGTCTAGTATTTGATAATATGATACAGGCATTTAGTTGTTCTTGATCTAATGAAACCCACACTTTGCTAAATAAAGATAATTTTTCCTTAATTAGCCCATTCAAACATTCTACTATTCCTGTGGTTCCATGTTAGATGGAAAACACATTGAGTGACATATAAATCTGTCCCCTTACTATTTTATTTTTAAAATGTGATCCATTGTCTTGTTTTATGATTTTTTTGTGGAGCAAACTGCACGTATACATATATTGAGAGTTCTTATGGTGTTAATGCCATTTGTGTTTTTCCATGTGTGTACCATGATCATTGTGGTGTAGATATCTTCTATCATGCATGCAAACATTTGAGTTAATTGTTCTATATAGTCTATTTGTATACTTTTGTAATAATAGTATTTAATATTATTTAAATAATGTTTAGACTATGTTTCTTTCTTTATTTTAGCTTTTAATGGATGATTAAAACAAGTGGGTTTAGAGTCACAAATGTTACATTTACTAATAGCTCCTTTTATTTTTGCCATTGGACATAAATGTTTCTTTGTGTCAACCAGTTGTACAATATATGTGCACCTAAATGTCCTGGGTTTTAATGTATGTGGACAATATCTATTTTGTGTATGTAAACACTGTGAGGTTTGTGACAGTTGTGTATGCCAATTTGTTGTGTGTGGTCAGGTGCAATATTTGATCAAAGGTGAGCTTTGAATATGTATTAGGTTCTTGTTTTATAAATTTAGGTTTTTTCATTTATAGAATATTTGTACCTTTTGCCTCTTGTGGTGACACCTACTCAGGCAGCCTCATCTGCCATATTATTGTATTTAGCCTCTAATGAATTGTTTTTCTGATGGCTGACTTGTGTATTATTAAAATTCTTATTTTATCCATAGAATGTCTTCCATATGCCATATGCACATAATTTAGATCCATTAATTTCAAAGTGATTTTTATTCCATTTCCCTGACCACATATCAATGCCATTAGTGGCTGCACAAGAATCTGTGAAAAGGTGTATTATCTGTTTGTTGTTCTTAATAGAATGATCTATGACCAATTTTACAGCAATTAGCTAGGCACATGGGGCAGACTTTGTCTGAACCTCTTCCATTATGAGGAGACCCGTAATCTTGATGGCCACTGCTTTCCATGTGGTTGCGTTGTTTTACACTTTTGTGGATATGTCTTTGAAGCAAGTATGGTATAAGTCGGGTGCAAACTTGGAACACCATTTACCTTTAGTAGGCCAGGGATGCGCAGGTTTTCCTGATTCTTCAGGGGGCTCTACCTGGACTTGTGCTAGTTCTTCTAGAATCACTGAGGGTTTCCCTTTGACTATTACTCTTCTGTTCTGGATGTACCACCGCCAGGCCAATTGCTTTGGGTCTAAATGCACACCCTCTCTTTGGTCAGGGGTAAAATTAACTAACTGTGAAATGGAGGGGCATTCTTATTGTAACACTCCTTCCATTTGTAAATGGTTCAGATTTTTGGAAGGCCATGTAGGCAGTCCAAATTAATTTGTCAGGTAATGAGTATTTGGTATGGCGATGTGGGGTACTTTGGATAGAGAAGCCACATGATAATGTGTCATTGAATATATAGCCCAGGCTCCATTTATTCATCAGAGGGATGACACATTTTATAGCCAGTGTATATTCTAACTTAAAATCTGTCTTACACAGTCACCTATCAGACAATACATGACAGATGCCTTCCCTTTCCAGAGGAGAGCTCAGAGGGGTGTGGTGTCCTCTCTGTCAAAGAAGTCTTGAAGCTCCTCACCACCAGGAGGGCATTTGAGACATGGAGGTAAACAGCTTTGCTGTGTCACACATTATGCCAATGACCCTGCCTGGTAGATTGGAGAAGTTCTTCTTGTGGGCATCGGGAGGTTGCCTGCTTGTACAAATAGCATGGCTCTGCATTCCCAACCCAGTGCTTGCTTTTCACAGCACTTGCCCATCTTCAAAACAAAGTTAAAAATAAAAATATGTACAAGGTTACACTCCAACAACATGGAACTTGCCTTGCTCACGTCACCTTTCCAAAGAAAGGTGACCCAACAGAATGTTTTATTGTAGAACAATGTCATTGATATTGTATACAAGCAAAATTGTGCTGAAGATGTTCAAATCTGTTTCCAAGGAGTACATGAACAGGGGATATAATAAAAAATGGCAGATAGATCTTGGCTCAAAGCAAAGAATACCAGAAAGCTATTTTAACTCTATTGGATTGAGTGTGCCAAGGTATTTGACTGTGTGGATCATAACAAACTGTGGATAACCTTGAGAAGAACTGGAAATACAGGACCCTTGTGTTTATATGGAAATTGTACATGGATCAGTTGTGTGCACAGAACAAAGGAATATTTTCATAATTTAAATCCAGGAATGGGGTGTATTGTTCATGGTCATATCCTTTCATCATATTGATCCTGTATGTTGAACCAATACTCAGAAACTGTATTAAATAAAATAATATGTGGCAGCCAGATTGAAGGGAGGCTTATTTAGAAATTATGATATTCAATTGGAACAAATTTGCTTGCTAAGTGAAGAAAACGTCGAAGCATTTTGTCAATGAAGAAGAAGGATTACAATGATTTAGGACTCATTGTGAAAGAAGGTGAGAATCATCACAACGACTAGTAGCTAACATTATGATGGATGGAAAAAGTTTAAATTTGTCGGGGAATGTTTGTTCTTCTTAGATCCACGATCAGTGGTCATGAAGGCAGCAGTGAAAAGAGCAAAGATTCCTGCATTTCAGAAAGTCTGCTGTGTAAGACCACTTTAGTGTTTCAAAGAACAAGAATATTACTTTGAACTCTGGTGCATCTGGACCAAGCTGTGTTGTTTCCCATCCCCTCACATTCTCATGAAAGTTGGACATTAAATAAGGAAAGCTGAAGAACAGGTGCGTTTGAACTAGTGTGCTGGCAAACAGAAAATGGGGAAAATACTATCACTTGTTGTAAGAACATACACATTTGTCATGGAAGAAGTGAAGCCGAAATTCTCCTGAGAAGGAAGGGTGGGGATATTTTTTCTAACATACTTTGGATATATTGCCAGGAGACATCAGTACTGGAACGAAAAGGTGGAAAGTGCTCAACAGATGGATTGCCCCACTGGCCGCTACGATCAGCTCAATCATGGGCATGGTTGTCAGGATGCTGCAGAACCTAGTGGTGCTTTGTTTTGCTGTACAAAGGGCCCCTATGCATGGGAACCCACTTGAAGGCACCTAACAAGAAAATTATTAGAAGTATCAAAGGTTGCTGCTTGTAAACATGTGTTCTATCTAGACATAGCCACTACTGCAGATATTTTTGAATATCACTAACATTTCCAAAATCCTCACAAGTGGACTAATAACATCTTGATAAATGGAGAAAATGTTCAAATTCTCAAGGATTTTGTCTTGCTTGCATCCACAGTGAATACTCTTGGAGTTAATAGTCAATAAAATAAAAAATAAATATAACTGGGTAAATCTGATGCATAAGACCACTTTAGAGTTTTGAGAAGCAACAGAAATTATTGGTCACAACATCTGAGCTAATCTCTCTAAAACTGAACTGGCCCAGCAGACCCACAAGCAGTGTTTGTTTTGATTTATCCCTGTTATAATCTATTCCATAACACATCCATTAGCTTCTTTTTGCTTGAAAGGCTGGTAAATAGATTAGCTGCTTTAGACAGCTTATCTTGGTATACATTTTTTCAGTATCTCCTTTTTTAAACAAAAACAAAAGATAAATCTTGTGATAGCTAGGTTTATTGCTCCAATTTGACCAATAGGAACATGTGAGATTAGTAAGGTTGTAGTTTGATTGGATGGCAAAGAGATAAATGCTTCAGTAAACCCTTCCCCCCTGTCTCTCTTGCTCTCTGGTGATTGGACCAGCTTGTGGCTGCTTTCGCTAGTTCTATGGCTTAACTAGCGAGCTACACTATCTGTGGGCCAGCCAACCCATGGGTCATGTAGCTAAAGCTTGAAGTCCTTTGAGACCTGCTTTTCATTGGTGTATACATCACTTGAGCTTGAGGCCGTGGGATCCTGTCATTTTGATTTCTTGAATTTGATATTTTATGCAAGCCTGCTTTGCTAAGCTTCTGAGCTGCTAACTGTTGGTGACCAGCCCTGCTGTTTTCTGCCTATGGTCAGACTTCCTCTCATGCCCAAAGAAGACTTGACTGTCTGTTTTCTTGACTTTGAATCCAGCAACCCTGGTGAATAGAAGGGTTTCCAGTATATTAACTTTTCTAAAGAGTGACTTGAACTGATGTCTCTGTACTGCTGTTATATTCCTCTGTGATATATATTCATAAGTGTCCTGTTTTTGTTTCTCTAGAGAAACCAGTTTAATACAAATTTAATAAAATTAAGAAAGGTGTATTATAGAGAACAATGTCTGCAGTGGTGTACTGATTGCAGAGACATGTTTAGACATATTTTAGGGAGGCTAGCCCCATGCATGAATGAACTGGGATCTGAAAAGCAATACGTGTTGCCTTAACCTCTTGCATTAAATTTTTCTATTGGATGTGATACATGATATAAATCTATTTATAAGAAGAAGAGAGGTCCAATAGAATTACATACTTCTTAGAAAAGAAAGAAAATTATATGCTTGATATACTTGATATATACAATGTTTTAAGAACTGTAAGATCCCCTAATAAAATGATTAAAAAGAGAGAGAGAAAATGATCTTAATTGCATTTTAGCAATTAATATATCCCTTTTTTGAACTAGTGTAACAATTAATTTGGGGGGGGCATCACTACCCTTATTTGCTTGTCTTATTTAGATGAATTGTTGCTTCCCACACTCCATTCATTATATTTTCAATCACAAATAAACAGCAAATATGGGTGCCAGGACAAATAGCACAAATATTCATTTTGCCATACTATAAATATAAAAACTTAAATAACCACATCGATTAATCTAATGTTCAAATGAAATGAATAAATGTCAGTATATTTGAAAAGGCAAATGTGGTAGTAATGAGAGTGAAATTACCATGATTAATTCTATATTTAATTCAGAAAGTATTAACAGATATTTTGATGCTGTTTTAATGTTTCATTTTTACACAAAACTTGAATAAAACTGTGTAAAATTTTACCACATTTAATATCAAACCATTATATGTAAAAGCAAGAAGATTTCTTTTCTTAGTTCATTTTAGTATTATGAATCATTTAAATCATTTTTTATTTATGTGGATAAAATGGAAATACCTAGTATGTTAACATTTACAGTTAATGTAGGTATGAATTATAAAACAATATCTAAATTCCCTGGCTTATATTTTGAATGATAATTGGAATATTGTGCTTTCTTTGTGGAATTATTTGCTTTCATAAACATATTGTAGTTGTAATTTTGAAGAAAGAAAGATTTAGAGACAAATTAAGGTATGTATTTTTTATTTAGTTATTAACTTAGCAAATATTTCTTGAAACATAACCTATTTTGAGGACAAAGGTGCTTTCTGACCCGTGTTAATTATGACAACCACTTTATATGCATTCCAAATCTGGAAAATGAAAGAACAATGCAGAAAATAATCTATGTCTTTGTATCATGAATGATACTATAGACTACCAAGAGGACCAGCAAATCTAATTTGGGAGGAAATATAGCCAAAATATTTCTTAGAAGTGAATGTGTCTCTGCCTGCTTTGGGCAGCCAATACACAGAGAGGACCAGAGGGGCAGTCTCAACACAAGACACAACATCCCCTCACCAGCCCACAGTGCTACAGGGGTCAACACTGGAGACAAACTGTGGGAACAGTGTCCAGTCTGACTCCCCTCCCCTCCACTGCTGAGTGAACCAAAAAAGGAGCACAACAGAGCAGCAAGGAGAGAAAAGTCATGCAGTCCCTGAGAACTCCACACAAAAGACTTCAGACAAGGGGCAGTACTTGGCATCTCAACAGACCTGGTTGGAAGACAATTATATAAGTCAGCTGATAGACTTGAAACAATTTATAGAATATATATATGAAATATATATATGCATATATATATATATATATGAAATAGCAATGAGGCCAATAGTTCCATGGAGGCATGGAGAGGAGAAGACTGGGAAAGGGAGCATGAGGCAAACAAACTCTGGGGCAAAGAGGGTGCGGAATGCTTGGTGGGGTTTGATCAATTGTAATACTGCCGAGAAGAATTACTTCCAACCAAAGGAAGGATGAACATGATCATGGGGCAGGACCGAAGTAGAAGGCAATAGAGGAAAGAACTGAGAGGCATAAAACCTGTATGACGATGGCAGATTGCTAGGAATTGGAACCATCTCATAGCACCCAACAATAAAAGCACCACATGAATGATTGTGGTATCATGTCCTTATATCATGTCATACATACTTTTGACATGTCTGAAAAGACCAGTCCCAGGAACAAAAGACCAACCTCATGTACATCGTACTTGGTAAAGCAGAGGGACATTACAAAAGAGGACAGTCCTCATGAAGATGGATTGACACAGTGACTGCATCAGTGGACTGAGACAAAAGGGCAATTCTGAGGGTGGTGTGTGTGCAATGTTTTGTGTTGTTTTTAAGAGAGTCGCTACTGGTCAAAATCAACTGGATGACACCTAACAGCCATTGTCCCATCTAATCAGTGTCTCTTCACATTCTTCTCACTTCCTTCCTTTGTATAATCAATATGCTCACATTACGTAAACTGAACTCAACTTAGAGAGTTTTACCTGGAAGGGGATCATAATAAGAAAAAGAAACAAACAAAAGGGTTGATATGGGGTTGATTCCAATCCAAGGTTGTGTAAAAGTAGATCATGTATCGGTGTTAAACAACGTTTTCAATACGAGGATCTTTCAAAAATAGATAACCAGGCTTTTCTTCATAGACACTGTGATAGTTAGGATGATGTCAATCTGATACTCCAGGGTAAGGGTAAGCAAGGAACAAAATCCATCAATTGGGTCAAAGACTGAAGACAACTCCATAATGTATTAAGTCTTTTTGCATGTGATAAAAACACCGGAAACTCTTTTTTGCTCTCTCCCTGCACCTTCTTGCATGCTGGGACTATTGGCTTCCATGAGCAGTCCCAAGTGGGCAGTCTGACCTAAAGAACTGTTGGTACTTTGTCACATTTCAACCAAACCTGGATGCATGCATCTCTGCACCAATAGGCCTGCAGCTGCATATACAGTTCATATATATATATATATATATCACTGATTTTTTTTCTCAAGACAACCAGCCTAACACAGACATCTCTGGTGATTCAAATCCCAATTTTTAAATTAGAAGCCTTGTCTTTACCATTTGTACTAATAAGGGACTGCATCCAGGAGGCAGAGATTATCCAAATTCCCCAATTTATTTTTCCTTCTTCCCACTGTTGAATTCACTCTATATGAAGATCCATGTCTTCTCTTTATCAAAGTTCAAGTGATACTGTTCTATGTATTTAGGCAATAATATACACTGAATTAAAAACTTAATCTCACACTAATGAAAATTTTGTTTTTATTTCCCTAGGTTGTGGTCATATAATATTTTTAGCATTCTAAATTAAAATAAGATTATTCATCAGCAATTGAAATACAAGTTGTGAGTTGTGCAATTCGATGATGCTGCTGTAAATAAACAAGTTGACCTATGCCCAAGTCTACCAGCTGCCATTTCCTACTTTCTTATGGCATCCTATCAGATTTCCATATCTGAATAGGAAACTCATCAGAAGCCATCAGAAACAATCTTTTGCTCACTATGGAAACTTTTGTTTGTTTCTGTGAGTGCATGTATAATGCATACATAATGTTTTGGAAATATTAAATTTTAAAATTCTATGCAAAATACTTAAAACTGCAAAGATACACAAAGAATATAAAAAATAACAAATATGTCTATGACTAGCACATGAATACCATATCATGAGTTTTATATTTTTCCAAAAGAAACAGATATTTTTAATGTTTCTGGTTGTTATTCATTTGTTTCTTTAAATCAAATTATCATTACTAAGTCCTATAACTATATTTGTGTAGTTAAGTCTACTTACATTTTGAGATTAAAATAATAGAATTGATAAAGCAATGTAACAATACCAGTTTAAAGAATAATTTAGAGAGTATTAATATTCCTTTAAGTAAAAAATTAAAATAATTCAAACCTATACTAATAGGCAATCGTTGTATTTTGTATCTTGGCCAAGATTGAACTGAAGAGAAGATATTTATTTACAGTTAATAGATAAGCCAACTCCATAAGTTGTTATGCAATATGGACTTCATAGCCAAAATTCCTCGAAGGATATTTGTCATTGGGCAGACCTTGATCAATTCTACAAATTGTCTCCCACTCCAATTGTTATGTATCAATGTGTCCTGCCATCATTACTTGATGTTTTCATGAATGTGGCTCTTAATTCTTCCTCAAAGGATAAAATAATTGTATGCATGTTTATTAAAGAAAAGAGTTTTGCTTTCTGATTTTGGCGTGCATTTTTGTGTATTTTTTCCAAAGAATGGAATTCACAAATTGGATCAATGTGTGGTCTGTGCTTCATCTCCATTAAAGTCGTGGGTTTGATTAGTACAATTTCTCTTTGCCATTGAGCTATTTCCAACTCGTAGCAACAGAGCAGAAGTGCCACTGTGGATTTCGGAGGCAACAGTTCTCTGTGGAGTGTAGAATGACTTGTTTACTCCCAAAGAGTAGCTGCTTGTTTTGAACTGCTAACCATGTTGCTAGCAGCCTAATGAGTAAATATTGATATGTTGATTGAATGAGTTCATTTGATACAGGAATGATTTCAGTTCTAGATTTAAAATGTGACTAAGGACCATTGTCTTACGATTCCTTCCAATCTCTATAGATAGTAAACCTTCTCTCTCTGATGATTTTATGTTATAAATAAATTTGATCCTTTCAGGACAGCTAGCATGATAGATAGCCAGGTAACATCATGTTCTTGCCTCGTTGTGGTGCAGACCAGTGTCGGTGTGGTCCATTAGTTGCTCCTTTAATATCTACTCACTAGCGTTTAAGAGCCAAAATGTTACGCACTGATGTAGGATGTAGCTTTACCTTTGTGGAGTGTGCTATTCAAAGTAACATTACACTGTGTCTCCTTACACTGTACACAATAAAATAGTGAGACCATGTTTTACTCCAGATTGCCTAGTAAAACAAATTGACACTGATATATGTATTAGTAACAGTTTTATGGATAAAAGCAATTGAATATTGAAAAAGCATCGCATCCCAGTCTATATCAAGTCAGAAGCTCATATGTTCAATACCAATGTATCATATATCCAATACCAATTTATAAATGCCTCTTCAGACTCACACAACACATGCAATGACACCAAATGCTAAAAGATCACAGGACAGTGGGCTGAAAGTCTTGTGGGACCAGTGGCAGTGGGAGCATCTCAGCACTGGTGTGGGTCTCCATGTGGCTCCTCCAGCTCCAGGGCTTTTGCTGACATGAGAATAGCTCCGTGAGACTTATCAACAAGAATGGTTTGCCCTGCATGAGGGTGTCCCATAATCCATGTGCTATTTAATCTTGTGCTTCCAAATGATGTCATCAGGCTGTGACCTCACTGACAGGCCAGACTCCATTCCTTCCTCAAATTGACAGACTACATAACTCCCACAGACCTATAAATTCATTCCCTAGAAGACAACTAATAGAAGAGTAGAGTAACCATCCTTTTCCAGATAAGAATGTATTATTTTGTCTGGTTGATCAGTTGAACAAGGGTGACCGTCTTCCAATACCAGGGGCTTTGTGCTTCAGAGGCAGAACTGAGTGGCTTTGGCAGTGTTTGTTTTCTTGCTCTCGATCCTGACCCGTGTCTGACATTCATCACCTTGACCTCTGGGAGCCGGTCTCCTGTTGTCTGAAGTGACTCAACACAACCTTGGATTGACAGAAATTATTCAGATGGAAGACCGAAATTCAGATTTGGAGCTTGTAAGCCTTCACAAACACAAAAACCATTTCCTTAACTGTTCATAAGTTCTGGAAGATGACCTAGAGATAGAGGGAATTTACTAAATGGTGAGGTTTTATTATAAATAATGGACAATAAGTAGGTGTAAGTTTTTGAAAAAATCTGGTAATTGATTTATATTGAAATTCTGTCTCCTAGGGAGCAGTCGTGTATTAATGTTTTTAAACATAACTAGTTTTACAGTATAGAATGTAATACATGCTCATAAAACAATATGATATGCCCAATGAATAAAAATGATTAATTTAACTTGATTCATATTTATAATAAGAACTTTTGGGCTGAGCCCCGGTGGCATGGTGGTTGTGTGCGGGACTGTGACCCACTGGGATGGAGGTTCAATCCCAGCTCCACAAGAGCAAAGGTTAGACATCCTATTCCAACCACCAGAGAGCAGTGATGCCTCCCCCCCAAAAAAAGAACTTTTAGTAATTTAAGTATAAACATTGACTAAAAATTATAGTGGAAGTTTTTCTATATTTTTACAACTATTTAACAAATCATTAAAGTTGGATTACAATTAATGATATTCTTTTTATACCAGAAGTATTTCTGCTTTGTGGAAAGAAGAGAACTTTGAAGTTCCAGTTCTCCAGGTCACAGTTTCAAAGATAATTTAGTATAAATTTGAACCTTTATGTTTATCTCTCTATAATTTTGAGTTTGGGGTTCAGATGAATTCTGATTCTTATAACTTAGGCATTTACATTTGGTCAAAATACTTATTTAGAATGTTTTATTTTATCCAAGTTGTAATCTTATATTGTAAGAAACATATAATTGTGAAATTCATTAATAATAAGATTGCCTATTATTTTCCTGCTTTTTAATTTTCATTGCTGGTCTTAATCCACATTATAGTATATTATGGAATCACTCTCTTTAAGTTCATGTTTCCTGTATTTCAACCTATAAAAATTGATAAGAATCTCCTCTTTGTTTTCTATAATAGTCTGTCCCTGTTTTAAAGTAATAGACCCAATGAAAAATATCTCTACCACAAAAAGCTTCCAAACTGATACCTCACACTTTTGTGGCTATAATACTAATAATATATAATGATTCTACCTTGTAAGAATTTCTGTGGGTAAAAAAAGAAAGAAACTAACCATAATCCAGGTGCCATTACCATAGTGCATAGAAATATGATTCTAGAATTATTTCTGATCTCTAAAAGTGTTCATAAATCGAGCTGAGCCCCAGTGGCATAGTGGTTGTGAGCAGGACTGCGGCCCACTGAGATGGAGGTCCAATTCCAGTTCCACAGAAGCAAAGGCTGGGCCTCCTACTCCCACCACCAGAGGGCAATGATGCCTCCCCCCAAAAGAGTTCATAAATCTTGAATCTAACCTATAAAATGTAAAGAAAAAGAGGAGAAGGAGGAGGAAGAGGATGGGATAGAGGAGGAGGAAGAGACGGAAAAGGTGAAGGAAGAGGAGGAGGAGAAAAGAAAAGAATGAATGAGAAAAATAAAGAAATAAACTTAGCTACAAAATGCAAATTTAAAGCATGACAACAAATAAGAAAAAGTAAATAATGAACATACTTAAAAAAAAAGAAGATTCTTAAGAAAGCAGCATATCCTAAGGAAGCAGCAAATACCTAACATTGGAGTTAACATAAGGACTTGAGGAAATTGAAACTTAGTATGATTCTAAGATTTTTTCAGCAGCTAAAATCCTTCCTATTCAAGAGGAACATTCATTCAAAGCAGTCTCTTTCTAATCTTCCTTTGGACAGAAGGCTAATCTTAAATGTTTCATTATGGTTATTATGATAGTATGCTTCATAAAACCAAATCAAACTCATGACCATCAATTTAAGTTTGACTCATAAGGATCTTATAGGACAAGGTTGGGTTGTCTAGGTACTTTTCACCCTAAGATTGTGCCTCTCTATGGGAACAGATTCATCTTTCTTCTCTACTGTTTACCTAGCATTTATCATACCAATTCTGTGACTCACTAAGCCACCAGAACAGTGTACTATTACTTATTTGCTCCAACTTTTATATGTAATCAATTTTCTTTAACTTTGCCTGCTCCACAACACATCAAAGTTCACTGTGGACAAGATAATGACCACGAAGCTAAGGGTAGAAATTCCCTTAGTCTGGGTAGACTAGAGAAACAAATGTGTAGACTCACATATGGATATAGGGGAATGGTTAATATACAAAAGGAATGGAACATCAAGAAAGCACCCTAATCTAGTCCAGTTCAAAGTCAAGTCCGATATTAGCCTGATACCAGTCTATAAAGTTTCCTTCCGACTCATGAAGTCACAGAGCAGTGGGTGCAGAGTCTTGGCGCTGGCAGAGGTCTCCTCATGGCTCCTCGCTTCCAGGGGTCAGGCTCCATCAACAGCATCAGTGGTGTTAGAGGCAACTCAGCGCTGGCAGGGCCCTTCACGAGGCTTCATCAGCTTCAGAGGTCTGGTTCCATCAAGGTAAGGTCGTGTGGCTTCTCCTCCGGCTCCTTCAGCTCCTTGGGCGTTGCCATCTTGTCTTGTCCGTAATTCGTTGTCTCTGAGACTAACTCTCACAACTGGGGAGATAGCTTCTCATCTCCTTTAGGGAAATATCGTGAGATTTCCCAGAAGTTTCAGGAGAAAGTCATGACCACACGGAGCTTTCATTGGCTACTCAATGGCTATCTCCAGATTAACAGGCTAGACTCCACCCCTACATCTCAATCATGAAATTAACATAATCACATGACTGCCACAGTGAAGCTGTAACTCTTCAGGGGAGTAAAAAGCTTAACTTTCTGTCATGGAGTGGAAGGTGGTTTCTGCCTACTGACCTTGCAATTTGCAATCCAACTCGTGAAACACTTTAAGATCATGCAAAGCAATGAATTTATTATCTGAAGTTATGAATTGAATTGAGTTCCCTAAAATATATGTTGTTATAAAGCCTAGCTTCTTAGACAGTTACTATAATTTCACTAGGGAATGAGCCTTCTCTTATGTTATTGAGGCAAAATTAATGTGGGTGGGCCTTGAGTCAATAGCTTTCATTTAAAAAAGAACGCTTTATTGTGAAATAGGTGTCAGTTTACAGACCAGATCACAAGTTTTAATGGAGCAATTCATATGCATTTTTCATCATCTCATTCATTGCAGTCCCTTCAATGAAATATATTCCTGGCATGCTTCTTCATGTTGGTATTCCCCACTGTTATTCCTGCTTTTGATTTGTCATGAGATAAATCTGGCCCTGGGTCTCAAATCATTTATTAGTGAAATATGCTTATAACACAAGTTTTTTTTTGTGTGTGTGTAGGCATCACTGCCTCTGGTGGTCGTGGGCACTACCCAGTGCTGCTCCTGAAAGCCGCCGCGGGATTTGAACCGCCAAGCCCGCGGGCTACAGTTCTGCACTCAACCTCTTACGTCACCGGGGCTCAGCCCCTATAACTCACAAATTTTATAGCTCCCCTTAAATTATAAGTTACTTGGCTGAAAATTGAGCCTTGGAATTAATCCAGTCCCAGACGGAAAAGATGATGACAGGTCCTAGTCATCAGTGTCCCACTATCCTCCAGCTGACTAGTAAGTCTGGCATGTTTCTAGATAGTGACTTTTGTGATAACTTCCTCTCACTCTTTCCAGACATTTCTAAACCCAGGGCAGTTGGCAATGGTAGCCAATCACTACCTAGGTGAAATATGATATTCAATGCTAAAGAATAATTATGTATATGATAAGTACCTCACAACATGAAGAGCATAGAGACTATTAAGCTATAAATCAGTAAATCATGAAAGACTAATATTATAAGAGAAAACTATTTTAAAGAAAAGTTTTCCCACTAAAACTAATGTTAGTTATCTAGAGTGATTGCAGAAGGGAGAGGAGTCTCTGTCCAGAGGGTTAGAATGCATTCACTTAGGTGAATATCTCCACAAAGGAGATATTCAAATAATAATAATAATAATAATAATAATAATTAATAATAATAATAATAATAATGATGATAGAACTATAAAAAAATACATAACCCTGGGAAAGGGCAAAATTTAATGTTAATAGAGGTAAATAATACTATACACAAAATTCTGCATTAAAATTTATATGTGTGTGTTAGGATTCTAGGACAGTTTACCTCAGTACATGTTTCGCCACACTGCAAAAATTAATGTGGCAAAAGAACTTTTGAAGTCTTAATACCTTTTATGAGGGAAAACAGAGTCTCAAGTAATGTAGTCTCCGAGCATATTCTCAGCCTCTGGGTACTATGCAAGGCGGCAGAGTGAGAGTCCTGGGAACGGTCACTAAAAGAAGTCCATAGAATCAAAAGAGGAGTCCCAGGATCCAAAAAAGAAGAGAGTGTGAATCCTGAGAGGGTATGCTTGTGCATGCCGCATTCTTTGGAGAGAGCGCACCCTCCTGTAAGAGAGAGAGAGAGAGAGAGAGAGAGAGAGAGAGAGAGAGAGAGAGAGAGAATGGCCTGTCCTCAATCTGTACTCCTTATCTCCTCTGATCCCCATTTTGTGGCAGGGGGATAGTTAAGCATATTGTCAGATCTTAGTAATTGAGTTCAGGTGCACCTGTGACATGAGGTCCCTGCTATCTACTGTGCAAGCCCAGGTGGTCCTACACCTGAGCCAATGAGATTTGTGAATTTGGCTCCTTGTGCCTAGTTTTGTGTTGTCTCCATAGGGATCTAATGTGTACCCTCTATCTCTAATCTCTCTTTCAGACATACATAGATGCTGAACAAATGCAAGAGAAGGGAGTACAGCCAGCTAGCTATGGTAGATGATGATGATAGCTAGAAAGATAAATAGATGGATAGATAGATAAATACATGATAGATAGAGAGAGATGAAGATGTAGATTAGATATAGATATAGATACACACATATATACATACATTTATGGGATAACAACAAAGATAATTTATAGCATTAACATTTACTGTAACTATAACCATTAATATAGTATAGCACATAGTGGGAAAATATATAAATATTTCTTAGACATAACTTTAGCTTGCAGAATAGGGACAAAGTTGTCCCTATTCCTGCCTGAAGGCCCTCTACAAGAATATGGGAGGAAGTCACATGAATATTAAACACCTATAATGATCCAGATGGGTTTGATTCAGACAATGAATTCAGCCATCTTCAACCACGCCCCCCCAGCCAGAGGCTTTCAGTGCCAAGGTGGGAGGACTTCCACCATTTTTTCTTTCCCTTCTTGGCCCTATCTCTTACCCTCTGCCCTCTCCCCTGGGCTCTGGCTCCTGCGTCTCTTGGTTGTGGTGCAATCTCCCTGGCCTGTGGTCACCACGGATGAGTGAACAGTCCCACAAGAAGGCCCTTGTTCAGTGTGAGCCCCAACACACCTTATGCAGGGTTTGGCATGCTTACCTAAAATAGCTTGTACTCTTTGGAGACTGTAAAGCCTGAAACTTCTGTTGTCCCTGATAAAAATCCATTTGGATCATAAAAGAGCCTTTGGTGTGAATTCTTTCTTATGGGAAGTGAAGAATCATCATATTGTCCACCCAAGAAATCTAATATAACCAAGGGCTGCCAGGAAGGAGTTACCGAGCCTAAGAGTTCATGACCATAGTTCTGGAGCACACGAAAGTCTATTGGCACCTAAGAGTCAACTGAAGCCATGCAGTTCACTCTGCTGTGGGGAGCAGGAGCTGGGGTCTAACAGCTCCTAATCAACCATCTAAGGAGGAGGTATTGGTCTTTCCTGTCTGGAGCAAAGACAAGTGATGTAAAAATCAAATACATTAGTTCAAAGGACTAATGTACCCCAGAAAGGCCTTGATTCAATCTTATAGAAGAAATTGGGGAGGGGGGAGGCTAAGAGAAAGAACAGATCAGAGAATAGAGGTGCCAAACCACACAGAGACCAACAAGTAATCAAAAACTAGTAATCAAAAATCAAAGACTTTACTCAGGAGTCTTTCCCTAGAGCTGATGCCCTGAATTGAGATGAATAGCCTGCTAATTGTGAGAGAACACATTTTTATTTGTCAAAATATTCCATTTTATAGTTCTGTGAACTGAAAGAAAAATCTTGGTGAGTTAGGCCACATTGACTAGAGAAGCAAATCTAGGACACTAATATATGTATGTCTAAGAAAGAACTTTTGTGGTAGTTATATAATATCATGTTAATTTGAGGATTCAGAGTGAAGAGGTGGAGTCTAGTCTGTCAAGCAGAATGTAGCCAGTGAGGCCTCTGTGTGGACATTGCCTTCTCCTGTGGATTCTGAGAATGCCGGCATTACTTCTTGAAGGTGAGAGACACTCTTTGACTCAACTCAGTCCTGTGAAACAACCTCAATGACAAACGACATGGATACAGGCTGAGGGTAGCCAGGGCCTTGGGGTTAGAGAAGCCACATGAAGACCCCTGCCAGCATTGAGATGATTACAATGCCACTGGATCCACAAGACTTCCCATTCATTGGCCTGTGATCTTCATGCATTCACCATCATCATTGTAAATATTTCGTCAGTCTGAAGAGGACTTTATAGATTGGTATAAAGCATATGGATAATCTTAGACTTATGGATTTGAACTGGATTGGGCTGGGATTCTTTTTAAATTACTCTTGTAGACGAAGCTCTCTTTTGCATGCACCTGTGTTGTGTTAGTCCGGGTAGACTAGAGAAACAAATTCATAGACATGCATATGGATATAAGGGTAAGGTTTATATATAAGAGGAATAGAACATTAAGAAAACATCCCAACCTAGTCCACTTCAAAGTCATAAGTAGGGATTGTGATGAGTTGTATGAGCCCTGTATAAAATGACTTAAAAAATAAAAAAAGGTGAGGCACTTATCCAGAAAACTCTAGAAAAAGGGGGGGGGAATACTAAGGTCTTTTGTTTTAAGTGTGCATAGTTACATATTTCTGTGTATATGATTCCTTCAATTGTAAAACATTTCTTTATTCTCTTTGTATTACAAGGATTCCTGTGCTGTAAAACATACTTATGAAAAGATGTGTCCTTAATGAACAATAAAGCAACTTATTTTTAAAAATTATGCTAAGGAAAAATTATTGATTGCATGTGATATTGACTATATTGTACCATAATTTGATTTTGCATTGGGTGACTAATTCCTGTGCTTCCTGCTCCTGTGTTTTGTCAACATGCTGAAGCATTTCAAATGATATTGTATCAATTCCTAGAGCCTTATTTTTTGGCTAATCCTTGGAGTGAAGCTTTAATCTTTCCCTTCAGTATTATAGGCTCATGATCTTCTGTCAATTCTTGAAATGGTTGAGTGCTGGTTACTTCCTTTGGTTCAGTGACTGTTTATTCTTTCCATGTTCTTTTGATGATTCTAGAGACCTGAATTTCTCTCAAGTTCTCTCACTGTAAGCTAAGCTGAATACATATTTCTTCCTTGTTTTTCTAAATATAGATCTTTACACATTTTATTATTACAATATTTCTATTTGACTTCTAGTGCTGTCATTTTAAATTTTCTGTTCATTTCTTTAAGTTCTTTATTTCTTCCATTTGCCTTAGCCACTCTAAGATTTGTATCAAGTTTAATAGTCTCTTTTGACATCAATTTTATTTTTTTCTTTCTTGTCTGTCTATTTTAATGACATCTTGCTTTATTCATGTATGCTATCTTTGATGACTTCCTACAGCTCATCAGTCTTTTACCAATGGAGTTAAGTGCATCAATTCTGTTCTTGTGATGTTCTGGAAATTTTGTGTATCTTGTGGAGGTTTTAACATTTTTCAGCTTCCACATGAACTTATTTAAGAGCCATGGGTGGTCTTTTCCCCAGTCAACGCTTGACTGGGTTTTAGCTTCTATCATTGAGCTTTCCCCATTGAGTTTCCTACTGCAAAGATAGTCAATTTCATTTCTGCATATTCTACCTGGAGAAGTCCACATGTGTAATTGCCATTTATGTTGTTAAAGAAATATTTGGAATAAAGAAGTAGTTGTTCTTGCAAATTCTATCATGTGATTTCCAACTTTATTTATTCCAACAAGGTCATATTTTCTAAACAATGTTCTTTCCTTTTTTTCTAAATTTTGCATTCCATTTTGCAATTATTATCAATAAATCTTAATTGATTAAAGTCAGGGTGGAGTCTTTGATAAAATTCTTTTTTTTCTCTATTAAGTTTTAGTGACAGTTTGGCATTGATTTGAATAATAGTGTATTCTTTAGATTTCCTTGTATGCAAACAGATATGATCCTATCACAGATAATCTTGTACTTCAAGATAGATGCTTAAACATCCTTTGTGACAATGACACAATGCCATTTCATTAGAGTCTGTCATTTCTTGTATAGTAAATTTATGATTTCCTACTTAAAATGTCCAAGTACCAGTCCATTTCCACTCAATAAAGTCCAGAATATCAATAGTTATGCATTTCATTTCTGTTTGTATAACTTACAATTTTTCCAGACTCACATCTACAGTTGTTAATTTTTTTTTCTCATTTGGGGTCAGACCCCATCAGCAACAGGCTTGCAGAGCGGGCATTTACCAGCATTAATAGAGAACTTCATCATATTTGCTGGAACAGGACGAGGCTAAAGTCTTACGATGTCTGAGAGGACAAGGTATGGAGAAACAGTCCTGCAAGCATGACTGAGAAGAGGAGCTGGGAACGAAGGGCCATATCCTTCATGTTTCTGATCTTGATTTGTGCTGACTTGTTAGGCTAACAGAGCCCCACAAAGGTAAGTATTGTCCTTAAGTTCTGTGTTCTATTGCTATACATTTTCACAGAATGCGTAGAAGTAGATTGTTGTGGAAGAGACAGGTGTCAGAGTAGGAAAAAGGAAACAAGAATTTGGAGGCATGATTCACCTCTACATTATAGTAATCTCCATTAGGCAGATGTGGCTCTCCTTCTCCCTCGTATAGAAAGAGAAGGGAATGCATGATCTAGCATAATTCCCACAATAATTAAGACATATAGCCTTCAATCACGTTGGGGGATAGTGTAGAGGGTAGGCACTCCATATTCTCTTCATGCTTTTCCTTGTCCATCGTTCAAACAAAAACCTAAACAACATGAAACTGCTTTGTAACTACTAACAACTTCAAGTCCATGCTGCTGCTTGCTTTCATTTGAAATAAATATTTCGTAGTTTTATGACTTTTGAACAAAAATTATAATTAGCAATGAGAAATGTTGGATACGCTTAAATATCAAAGATATGCATTTTTGACTTTCAAGATTAATATACTGCATAGAAATGATATACCCATTCATTTTGAGAATATATTGAAGCAATGAACTAAACTGCTCTAAATCCTATAATAAACCACTACACCTAATATATATAATAAGTAAAAATATAGCACGTTTTTATTAGTGTTCCTGATTCAAAATCATTTATCTCAAATATTGCACATAGTAATGCTTTTTAGATTATTTGACCAAAACTATCTGGAGAAGAACTATGTAGTACAACCAAATGCACAATGATTCAATCATCTATATTATCATCAAATATGGATGGGGTATCTTCAATGAAATGAGTACAACTTTTGTTTCTGCAGATTACTTTTATCTAGCTTTTTCAGGATCTCTGGTGACATAGTTGTTACACATTGGCCTGTGGAATTTTATTTAGCTTTCTCAATGAACTATTTAAGTGACTATAATAATATTTTTCTGTGCTTTCCTAATGTTTACTCAATACTCACAAATCCTAATCACACATATTTCTTTAAAAAGAGAGGAATCACAAACTCTCAATTACTACACATTTATTTAAATTTAAAGATGTTTTGTGTTGGTACAGCCTGTTACAAAACAGATAATCTATCAAATTTGTAAAATATAAATATATTGAGTCTCATCACATTATCATCACTGAACTTTTTTATTCTATGTAGAATAAATATATTTGATTGCCTATGGCAGAATACAAAGGACGTCTCCACTCAAATATGTGATGGGGAGATATAGAGTAGGTTCACATAAAGTGTGAGGGAGAGAGGGAAGACAAACAGAATGTGTCAGAATAAGGTGGTTAAGAGGAATATTATCCAGAAGTTTGAGATTTCAAGTTCAGATAACCGGGCACGCATTTCCTGTTATCTTGTGAATCTCCATTTGCAGAAGTAAGGATCAGTGCTTGTTTACCTGAATTGGAAGCCAGACCCTTAAAGTGCATGCTTTACACAAGATGCCATATCTAAAGCATCAAAAAGTGGTGAGGCATTTTACAATAAAAACTTTGAGACATTATGGCCCTGAGCCTTTAGGGTTAAACAGGTAAACAGGAAAAAGTGCATAACATCTCTAGGAGATTTGAGATTAGTGCATTTTTATTTAATGTTTTCATCAAAATAAATGTTAACAGTCTCTTTAAGACCCTGACATTTTCTCCAGATTTAAATGGCGCTTGAAATTATATACCTTACCTTATCATTGAATAGTATTACTCACACTCTCTTTAGAGATAACCTTTTATTTGTACATATAAAGAGAATAGGGAGCACCCACAAGTTATACAATAAATCTATGTTTTGCTAGAAAATATGGGGTATTTTTTTCATTTTTTTACATTGTTAAATGTATTCCAGGCATAAGTGCATTATTCAAGGTATGGGGGTTGTGCTCCTTGGGCTATGAACGAGCTCCGGTGACCCTGTCCAGTAGACATTGGACTTCCAATTGAAGGTCGGTCATCCAAACCCAGCTGATGTTAAGCACTAGAAAACGAGGCTGTGTTCCAATAAAGTTTACAGCCACAAAAACCTATTCTGCTCGTCATTATTGAACTATGGCATGGGGTGATACATGTATTACTTCCTGATTAATAGCACATTTAACACTGAAAGTAATGGACCAAAGTTCTACAAGTAAATAATTTTTGAAAAGCCTTTAAAGGGGAACTATGCATCAAAAGCAACTAGATGGCAATATGTTTGCTTCCCTCTGGCTAACTAAGATTTAGCATTAACAAATTTAGTATTTAAAAGTAAAGTGACAGTTTTGACATGGTATTCTAGGTGCTACTTCTTTGGGATGGCCACTAATCCCATTTACTTCATATTTTTTCCTTAAAGTATCAGTACGGTGTACTTGATAATATAAACTCTCAAGGAAGGTAGAAAGCAAAATTCATCCCTAAGTATCCACAAATGTTGAATTCTGATTCCTAACCCTAGGTACTGATGCAGTACCCACATTCGCCCCACTAGCACTAACTTTTCCTTATTTGCAAAATATATAAGTTGAATCAAAAAACATAGAGTATGAAGAGAGTTTCACAATGCTATCTGAGAACTAATTACCTGGGATGTTCATTTTAATGTGCAAGCCCAGACCTCTCTCACCCAAGATACTACCCAATTAGTTTAGGGATGGACAGAGATTTGTATTTTCTAAAAAGTTCCTGATTATTCTGACATATTGCAAAGGTAAATGTACAGCCACATCAGTCCATGTGGCCTTTTCAAACAAAATATTAAATGACAAAAATGGGTAGCGGTTTCTCCTAGAATTAAAGATCTGGTGACATAGGAGAGAGTACGCCCAAAACCCAGAATTGTTTTTCAAAGTTACTTATTTAATTTTTTTAATAAAACAACCTTATCACCTTCAAAATATTCTCCATTGTACTTCATGCATCTGTCAAATCTGTGATGCCATTTCAAACAGCTCTGTTTGGATGGTAGGCAGCGACTCTCTGTTTTTGTTTTTTCTTCATCCCTTCTATGTCTTAAAATTGCTATCCTTTCATGTCCTTCTTCATTGACAGGACAAAAAAAAGTCATACTGAGCAAGGTCATCTGGGCAGGTGTGTGTATCCAGAGAGGTATGCTATGTTCTGCCAAAAACTGGCACACTGAGATGGTTGTGTATCCATGTACATTGTCACGGGGACAAACCAGTCCCTCATCTACCACAAATCAGGCCTTTTGTTGCACACAGTAATACAATCTTTCCAGAAATGATAGATAGAAAAATTGACAGAATGTGAGAATCTCCTAAAATGATGCTTGTAAAAGGCATTTAATGTGCTGTCCATTTACTTGCAATTTATTATTCTTTATGTTTGCTAAGCTATTCGGACTTCTGGTGAGCTGAGTGGCTCCAAAGGGTTTTTTAAAGCTGCAACATTTCAGAAGCAATTCTCCAGATCTGTTTCCTGAGGTTTTCTGAGTTCGTCCAACTTTGAACTTTTAGCTTGTAGTATAATACTGAAGCATGCTTTATAATGTGTTCCTTTGCTTTAGAGGAGAGGTCCTCAAAATTTTTAAAAGGGGGCCAATTCACTGTCCCTCAGACCTTTGGAGGGTCCGATTATAGTTTGTTTGTTTGTTTGTTTTGGGGTAGAGGGCATCACTGCCTCTGGTGGTTGTGGGCACTACCCACTGCTGCTCCTGAGAGCCGCCTCTGGATTTGAACCGCCAAGCCCACGGGCCACAGTCCTGCACTCAACCACTTATGCCACTGGGACTCAGCGAGATTATAGTTTAAAAAACAAAACAAAACAGAACTATGAACAAGTTCACAGTGGGTCTGGGTTGAGTCAGCATAAACTAACCAGGACAGTAGCAGTGGCAAAAATTGCAGGCGGGTGTGATAAATGTCCTTGGCTGGCCACATGTCACCTGCTGGCCTTACTTTGAGAATCCCTGCTTCAGAGGCTAGATATCTCATCTCTGTTCGATGACAAGTGAAATATATATAAGACATAATACTAATCAACCTGCTATTAAATAAGGCACAGTGGTAACATGTTTGTACTAACTACAAAGCCAGCAGTTCAAAACTACAATATCTTCTGTGGGAGAAAAATTAGTCTCTCTAATCCCACAAAGATAGATAGTTGTGCAGTCCTTAGATGGCATTCTACCCTGATCTGTGTGAATCAAAATCAATTCGATAGCAATGAATTGAGTTATTAAATCATTTATTATTTTATAGACTCAAAGAAATACTATAGCTTGTAGCTTACATTTACCAAGTAAGAGAATGCATTTATACTCTTGTTACACACATTGTTTTCTGAAAGAAGAGATAGTTATGTTAATAAAATTGATTTAAAAATAAATAACTGGACAAAAGTTCACCAGCGTCGCTAGCATTTTTTTAACTTCCATTTTGTATTTTCCCTGGGTCAGATCCTCCAAGTAAAAATATTTTGAGATATATCTACACTTCAAATTTGTGCAAAAAACTTTAAACTTGGATGAAAATCTAACTTATAACCTAAGAACGAATCATAACTTGTCTGATGGAAGTCTTCATCTTCCCTCAGTAAGTCATTGGGAGATCAGTCCAATGAAAATCTCCACGCTTCCTTTCCCCACTTTCAGTCTTTAGTAGGTGCCTTTAAATTTTCCTAGCATCATAAGCTGTCTTCAATTCATTACATGCCATATTTCAAAGAAGCTCCTATTTTTTCTGCCTTTAACGAAATGAAGTACAATCTTCTAAATTCTTATTTTCATTCAAAAATTGACACGATCTTTTCATATTGTAGTTACCTAATTTCTCAGACAATCTCTGTGTTCCTGCCTGTCGGTTTGTCATGCGATGCTGGTTTGTGTGTTGCGAGTCTAGAAGTAGTGTCACTGATATTTCAGATGCAGCAGGGTCACTCGAAGTGACCAAGCGGAGTTTCCAGAGTAAGAATGAATGACACAGAATGATTAAACATTCGACTTCAGAGGAATTAGCAACTGAAAATTGTATGAATTGCAATGAAGCATTGTCAGATACCAAAAACCCCATATGCTGAGAGAATATTGTGAGGGATAGTGCAGAGAGATGAGTTCCTCAGGAAGGGCTAAGATAAAGAAGTAATTCACCCTCATCTAGTTGACTTCGACTCAGAGTGACCCTGCAGGTGAGGGAAGAACTGCCCTTCGCTTTTCAGGGATAGCAGCTCTTCAGGGGAGTAGAAAGTTTCAGCTTTCTTCGGCAGAGTGGCAAGTGGTGTGAACTGCTACTTTTCGATCATCAGCCCGATGTATATCAGGTAAGCAACCTGGCCTCCTTCTCAGGTTATAAAGAATTCAAAATGCGACTGATAAAGATCTACTTCTCCTAGTAGAGTCAAGAGAGGTGATTTAAACTTGTCAGTAAAGCCTTCAGAAACTTCATATCTTAATGGTGTGCAACTCAAAAATGAGAAGAAACAGCTTCAAATACCGATTACCAATTAGCATATGGAATATGTCATGTATGAATCTAGGAAAATTAAAAATTGTCAAAAATCCAATGGAATGCATACAGATCAATATTCTGGATGTTAGTTAGCTGCAATGTATTGGTACTGGATTTTTAGAATCAGAAAGTCATGTAGTTTACTTTGCCGGGAATGAATAATTTAGGAGGAGGGGCATTGCATTTGTAATCAAAAAGAATTTTTAAAGATGTATCTTAACTTTCCATGCTGTCTGTGATTGGATAAATATAATGTCATAAAAGGAAATCCAGTAATACACTATTATTAAAATACATGCATTATCAACTAAGCTGGTATTAAAGAAATTAAAGAAATCTACCTTTTTTCAGTGTGAAATTGATCAAACATGCAACAAAGATGCATTCATAACTATTGATCAACTTTGGGTGATTAGAATGCAAAAGTTGGAAGGAATCATGGTTGGGTAATATGGCCCTGCTGATAGAAATTATGTTAGATATTGCATGATAGATGTTAAAAAACCAATGGCTTCTTTCTCTCAAATATCCTTTTTACACACAAGAGAGACTACATATCTGAATTCTCCAGATAGCATACATAGAAATTAAATTGACTACATCTGTGGGAAGAGTCAAGGGCAAACCTCAATATCAACAGCTAAAACTGGGCCAGGAGCTGCCTGGGGATCAGACCATGAATTTCTTATCTGTAAATTTAGGCTGAATCTGTAGAGAACTAAAAGAAGTGCATGAGAACCAAAATACAACTAGCTGATGAAGCATTCATTTCTCTGTGAAGTGATTTTGAAGACAGTTTTCTGACCAACTGACTGGAAGAGATTCCCAAATTAGTGTTTAGAACATTGTTTCTTTCTAGAAAAAAAAAATATCTGTGCTAATTCTCTCCTCAGTTTCCTAAGGTGTATGGCTACAACTAAGATGCATTCATAATTTTACCCTTTATGTGCTTACTCTCTTCATGACTATATTGACATGTGAATACCCAGGTACAAACATCCCCTTATCAAATCTATCTATCTTCTTGGGCTTATTCCCACTCTTCCTCCAACACCTGGATTTTGTAGAAGAATTAGAATCTCTCATCGTCACAAGAAATGATCAGATACAACACAATAATATGAGTCATTTAAAGGAAGTTTTGGAAGTGCAATTCATTGGACATCTTTTGTTTCCTTGCTCAACCCTGAGTACACTGAAGTTGGCTTGATTTTTTGGCATTAACTTACTTTTTTTAAAAATGGTGGTTCATTATTTTCATCCACTTTCAGAAAAATAAAACTAAATGAACTCAAGGAAGGAATATTCATATGATTAAAATAATACAAGGCAGAGATTTTTTATTAACTAGAGCATTTTTAATAATAATAATTTTTAAAATAAAAGAGATGAATATGATTATTTTAGTGTAATGCAAATTGCAAGATGTAGGTTTCAGCTGTTTATTTTGGCCACCACATATTGCATTTCCTTGATGTATTTAAACAACAAAAATCCATTGTTATATTGTTTGAAGGACGAAAGCAATATGTAAATAGGATAAATAGTATTTTCCTTTTATTCCTATCAATATTTGCTTTGTTTGAACAATTTAAATGTTTGAAAGTTGACTGTATCCTATAAAATGTTCATGCATTCAGCTTTAAGTTTCTATTTCTTAGGGCAGTCTTAATGAATATAACTTTAAGGAACAATTCTATTTAAAAATGTTACTTATCTTGTTTTCAAAAATTTATGTATAGGGTTAGAAGAAAATAAAATGAAGGAGAAGTACATAAAAGCTATTTGGTCAAATGCACATGTTGCTATTAAATTAGATCAGGCAACAAAATAATTCTACTCTTGACTAAACTGAAATTTTAATAATGGGAGAGCTGTGTACATTTCTTGAATGAAGGGGTGAATGGATTTAAGAACATTACTATTGGTTAAATATGTGTGTGTGAGTGTATGTTCACTGCCATGGCATTATTCCAGACTACAGGACCCTATAGGTCAGGGAAGAAGTGCTCCTTAGTACACGTTTATAGAAAAAGAAAGCCTCATCTTCTCTCATAAGAAGGTGAGTGGGTGTGAATCACTGCCCTTGGAGTTAGCAGCTCCATGTTTAACTCACTACACAACTCGACCTTCATATTTGTAGAGAGAGAGCAGTGAAATAAGTCACATTGACTGTAAGTCTACCTTTTCAGAGCCATGCTCTGCATGTGTGTATGCTATTTAATTTTCAAGATAATCCTGTGATGATGAAATTAGGATACCCATTATCTGCAAAAGAGCTTCAAAAAAATGTTGCAACTATTGTAATACTTTTAATTTTTGTGTTTTTCCTAAAAAGAGTATTACAAAACATTCTAACAGATAAAAAATGGTTTAAATTTTAGCAATTATAAAATTTTCATGTTCAGAATTCATAAATGGCCCTTCCAACATCTGAATAGACATCTGTATGAATTTAAAAGTTAATTGTATGTCTGTCTGATATGGCATGTACGATAATGCATTTAAAATTACTATTCATATAAAATGCACGTGATTTTCACTCTGAAATGAAATGGTCCTCTTTTGTCTTCCAGATGTGGGTTGGGTATCAGGGGTGGTGGGAAGAGGAAGGAAAAAAGGAATTTTGAGTTAAATAGTTTGTTTAATGTTTAGTCCGAAAATTTTCAATACATTTTAAAGTTTACCGTTCTCATTTTTCTTGTATATTTGGGGGAAGAACAGATGTGGCCACAAAACACCACACATCCTTTTCGTGTCTATCAACATATGTTGTTGTTTGTACCCTCAATTCCATTCCAACAAATGAAAATCCAGTATAATAAGTCAAAGGATGGTCATCTTCACAATTGTTACTGTGCTTGCTCTCACTGTTGCAGATCCTGTGTCAAGCGCCCCCCCCCCCCTTCTCTCTATTCTACCAAGCATGATGCTTTTGTTGTGGTGGTTGCTTTCCCAGGGCTGATACTCTTGAGAGTACCTCCAAATTACTTGGGACAAACCTTTATACACATTAGTTCTAAGTAGGTTTCTGTTGTACATTTTCCAAGGAAGTGTTGCTTACGCTTCTGGCAATCCACATTCTTTCAATGTTCTTCATCAGCACAATAATTCAAATGCATCAATTCTGATGTAGGTTTTATATTCATTGCCCAACTTTCCCATACACATGAGGTAATTTATAATACTATGACTGAAGTCTGAGACACCTTCATTCCCAAAGTGACACTTAATTTTCAATGCCTTAAAGAGATGTGTGCGGCAGATTTTCCCAAGGCAACATGTCCTTTGATTTCTTCACTGAAATCAAATCAAGAATTTGAAGACTAAATTATAATAGATCCAAGCCCGGGCATTTTCAATCTCCTCCTATACCTGTGAAAATTTGACATTGAATAAGGAAGGCAAGAGGAAAATTGATGCATTTGAACTATAGTGTTGCTGAAGAATATTGAAAAGATCATGCACTGTCAGATGGACAAAGAATCTGTCTTGGAAGAAGTGTATTCAGAATGCTTCTTATAGTGAAGAATGGTGGTACTTTGTTTCATGTATTTAGGCATGCTATCAGGAAAGGCCAGTAGGTGAAGAACGTCCTGCTTGGTAAAACAGAGGGGCAGCAAAGGAGAGGAAGGCCCTGGATGAGGTGGACTGACACAGTGGCTTGTACAAAGGACTCACACCTCACCGCTATGCGGCTTCCCCAGGAAAGGCCGGAGTTTCACCCCATTGTTCACAGGCTCTTTGGGAGTCTGAATCTATTGAAAGACAACTCCCCACAGCAAGGGCCTTCTGTCTCTGTTGTAGACCCAGAAGAGATTAGATTCTTGACAACCGCACCCCTTTTTGTTTATGGTACTATTTTATATTGCTTCAATTGTGAAGATTCTGATTTTTTAAGAAAACTGAAATGTAATCTAAAAGTTGCTATCATTGATTTTCATCAGTGTATCCTTTTTTGAGCTTTATTAATTGGACATTAATAAATTTCACTCTAGTTTATAAAAGCAGATAATTCTGTGCTAGGGATTTTTGTTTTGTTTGCTCGTTCGGGGTTTTGTTCTGTGCCCAGAAGGGCAAAAATCATAGATTATATAAAGTAATCAAAGCATGGATGTTTCTTTGAATACTATAACCATTTTCCCAAATAACACCTAGGCCAGAGATAGTTCTTATTTTCTCCAAAATACCTTGAATCAGGAGACATAGTTCTTATTTTCTCCAAAATACCTTGAATCAGGAGACATCATTTTCTGACTTCAGGTTGTCTTTTTTCAAAATGATATTGCTTATAATTCCATTCACTTATCTCAGAATGTCTGATTCTATCACTTAGAATGAGGAGTGGGTTGGTTCTTTTTTAATGTGGAAATAAAATTTAAAAGTTTCTCAGTGCACTACTTGCTGAATTTCTTCATTCATCAATGAAAGCACTCGGGAGCATATTACTGGATTGATTTGAAAAACGTATCAAAAATGCTTCAATTCAAAGAAAGTAATACTTTCTGAGACCAAATGTAACAAAAAGTCAGATTAAGAATACCTTACTGCTATCTCTCAAATGGAAAATCCCATCTTCTATCTTTGAGACTCTTAACGTGAGCTGGAGAACTGAAACCACATCACAGTGTGAAAATACTCCAACATTTCTAGTTCTAAATAACAACATTCAGATGGCAAACTTACTTGAACTTTATATACCGGTATTCATACATAGAAGACTTTCTCTTATAAACAATTCATTTTTAAATATAGCCAAATGATTAATCTGTCTTATTTTCTTTACTTTGTGCTTAATTTGACCATTCATTTCTCTTATATTTAAGGTGATTGGTGAGATATTTGGTTTTAAATGTACTAATTTATATTCTATTATCGTTCATGTTCTTATTTTTTAAAATATTTTATTTGGGGACATATGCAACTCTTAGCACAATCCACACATCCATCATTCTCAGAACATTTTCTTTCTACTTAAGCCCTTGCTATTGGCTCCTGCTTTTACCACTCACTCCCCACCCCCCACTACCTCATAAACTCTTGACAATATATTAGTTATTATTATTTTTTTTTCATATCAAACACTGTCCAATGTCTTCCTTTACCTACTTCCCTGTTGTCTGTCCTTGAGGGAGGAGGTTATATGTAGATCCTTATAATCAGTTCCCCATTTCTACTCCACCTTCCCTCCATCCACCCGGTATCACCACTCTTCCCACTGGTCATGTAGGACTCATCTGCTCTGGATTCCCCAAGTTACTGGCTCCTATCTGTACCAGTGTAAAATCTCTGGTCCAACTGGATTTTTAAGGTAAGATTCAGATCATGATAGTAGGAAGTAGGAAGCATGTTAAAACTAGATAGAAGGTGCATATTTCATCATTGTTACACTGTGCTCTGACTTGCTCTTCTCCCTCCTATAACCCTTCTGTAAGAGGATGTCGCTTCCCTTGCAGAACTTGGGTCCCCAATCAGTACTCACCCCTCATTTATAATGAGACAATTTTTAGTTCTTTGATGCACAATGTCTGTTCCCTTTGACACCTGTGATCACACAAGCTGGTGTGTTTCTTCCATGTGAGCTTTGTTGCTTCTGAGCTAGATGACTACTTGTTTACCTTTAAGCTTTTAAAACCTCAAACACTATATCTTTAATAGCTGGTCACCATCAGTTTTCTTGACCACAATTGCTTATGAACACCTTTGTCTTCAGTGATTATATCAGGAAGGTGGGCACACAATGTTATGATTTTTATTCTTTGTTGCCTGATAACTGCTTCCATTGATACCTTGTGGTCACAGAGGCTGTTGTACTTCTTCCATGTGGACTTTGTTGCTTCTGAGCTATATGGCAGCTTATTTACTTTCAAGCTTTTAAGACCCCAGACACTATATCTTTGATAGCCAGTCACCATCAGCTTTCTTCACCACATTTGCTTGTGCACACATTTATTTTCATTGACTGTGTCAGGAAGGTGAGTATAAAGGAAAACCAATTTAATAGAATAAAGTTCTCTTGCATTGTGGAAGTAATTGAATGGAGGTTCATTTTCCACCTGCTGCCTCAAAACTAACCCGATAAGTATATGCATGTATGGCTATTTCCCCATCTTCATACATAAATATATGTACCTATGTTCATGCCTATGTTTAGACCTCTGTAAATGCTCTTTGCCTCCCAGTTTCTTCCTCTATTTCCTTTTACTTTCCTTTTGTCCCACCCATCATTCTCATCCTTCACTACTTTTGAACAATCCCTATCAGGTCTCTTATTCTCACCTTGCCACTGATTTGGATCACATGTTGTTCCCTTGTCCCTGGGATGGTCCACACCCCCTCCTCTTCCCCACTTCCCTATATTGGATGTCCCCCCCACAGCATCTTTGGTCCCATTTCTCCTTCAGTTTATCAATCAAAACGAAATTATCTAGATAGGAAATAAAAGGGGGGGGCTGAGCCCCGGTGGTGTAGTGGTTGTGTGAGGGACTGTGGCCCACTGGGATGGAGGTTCAATTCCACCAGTGGCTCCACAGAAGCAAAGGCTGGGACTCTTACTCCCACCACCAGAGGGCAGTGATGCCCGCCCCCCCCTAAAAAAAACCCTAATTTATCTAGATAGACTTACAGAGATAATAATATGTATTAAAAAAAAAGAAGATGTTGCAAGATGAAGTGACAAAAGAAAACAACAAAAAACAAAATCCGGAAAATATATAAATAAGTAAAAAAATATATAATAACAAAATAAAAACCTATAAATCATTCAAGGTCTGTTCATTGACTTTCAGGAGTGTCCCCCAGGTCAGTTACAAGGGTTTCCACATCCTGGACCCAAAGTATACCTAACTGACACTCTCTCAGGAACTGTATGTGCTGCCCCTCCTGCTGCTCTGCTGCATGTCCTTTGTGTTTTACCTCAGTGTGGTGAGGTCAGACTGGGTGCACTCCCGACCCTGCTTCTCCAGTGTCGTCCCTATAGGGCCTTGGGTCTCTAAGAGACACCGTGTTTTATAGTGGGACTGCTGCACAGTGGCTGCTCTAAGTGGGGAGATCATCCTCGCGGCTTGATGGGCCAGGATGCGCTCCAGTCTCACTTCTTCCCCTTTCATTTCTTCACATGTGCTCTGGTCAGACCTGTCGCTCTCACTGAGCTACAGTCTCAGAGCTTACCTCTAAAGGTCAGCTGGGATGAGGGGTGTTGTCCACATAGTTGGGATGGGAGTTCATACCCCTCCACTGGCTTCCCGCTCCATACTGTGCTGCTGCATTGTCAGCCTGGAGCACCAGATTTAAGTTTGGCTCCTCTTTTCCTGTGGTCATATAAACAAGACACCACCCTTTATTCGGTTAGTGCCCCATTTCCCAATTACACATCGCAACCTTCAATGCCGTTGTCTTGAACCAATTAGTATAATGTCCCCAAGTTCTTCTCATGCAGTGCTATGCTTCACCATTCATCACTGCTTTTCAGCGATGCATAGTACTCCACAGCTTTCTAATCCATTGATCAGTAGATAGACATTTGGGTTGTTTCCAACTCCTTGTAATTGTAAACTCTGCTGTGATGAACATTGGGGCACAGATGTCTGGTTGTGGATTGTTTCTTGCCTTTTCTGGGTATATGCCCAGTAGGGGGATTGCTGGGTCATATGGTAGCTCAATTTTCATCACCAAATTGATTTCCATAGTGGATGTACATACCTACTGGTATCATCAGCAGTAGATGAGAGTTCCTGTCTCCACACAGCCCCTCTGTGATAGGTAGATTTGTAGTGCCAACATGTCCAATGAAGAGAGGTAGGTTTGTTGTGACAACATAGCAATGAACACCTGTGAGATTAATTGAAGGGAGGAGATATAAATGGCTCAGGGAGCTTGCCTTTCTCCTCTTGTTCTTGGATCTTCAGACCAGCCAGGTGCCTTGTTTATCTTGTGCCTTGATTTGCAAGCTACACTACCTGTGGGACACCTAATCTGTGGACTGTGTCACTGTGAGTTGAGGTTCCTTCAAGTCCTGCTTCACTACTGGAATATGCATCTCTTGAACTGGGGACTATCGGACTCTGTCATCCAGCTGCCTGTGGCTCACCTGCCTTGCTGTTTGCTGCCTGTGGCCAGAGAGCCTGAATTGCTCTACAGAGGACCTCAACACTTGAAGGACTGACAGTGTATTAGCTGTATCCCACAAGTGAATTGGACTGAGCCATTTATACTACTTTATAATTTAATTTTTCATTTCTTATGATATCTTTCTATCTATATAAATATTGATATAAAATTATCAGTATTATGATTTTGTTTCTCAAGAGAAACCTGTCTAACACACCCTCCAACACTTGTTGCTTTCTGAGTTCTTGAATTGGTCTATCTTTGAGGGTTTTAGGTGGTATCTCATTGTTGTTTTAATTTGCATTAATCTTATGGCTAATGATTGGGAACATTTTCCCATATGTTTATTGGCCATTTGGATTTCTGCCCCTGAGAAACTTCTGTTCGGGTCCTTTGAACACCTCCTCAGTGGGCCATTCATTTTGTTCTTTTGGGAAGTTATCAAGGTATTGGAGATTTTACTAATACGGCCTTTGGCTGATGTGTTATTGCTAAAGCTGTCTTCTCCATTCTTATAAGATTCTTGGTGAATTATTTCCATGTTCACAGGTGTTTTATTTTCAGCATATCCCAAATGTCAATTTGTACCTCTGTGTTTGTGTACTTCCCTATTTCTGATAGTCTACATATTCTCTGTGCCAAATTTCTCAGGTTGATTCCAATTCCCTCATTTATGACCCTAATAATTTGGCCTTTTACCTCCAGGATTGTGATCCACCTTGAGTTTATTCTTGTGCATGGAGTAAGAAAGGTACAGGTAGATATCCATCTTTTCCAGCACCACTTGCTGACAAGGGCATCTGCTCTCCATTTGATATTTTGGGGTGTTTGCCAAAGATCAATTGTCTGTATGCTGATGATTTTATTTATTGATTTTCAGTTCTTTTCCATTGGTTTGAGTTGTTATCATTATACCAATACCATGAAGTTTTGACAACTATGGCTATATAATATGTGTTAAAGTCAAGCAAAGAAAGTCCTCTCATGGTGTCCTTCTTCTTGAGAAGTTCTCTGCTAATTCTGGGCCTCTTCCCTCTCTATAAGAAGTTGGTAATCATTTTTTTCCATTTCTTTGATGAAAGATGAGGGTAATTATATAGGATTTGCATTAAACTTATACAGTGTTTTGGGTAAAACTGACATCTTTACTATATCAAGTCTTCTGGTGAATGAACATGGGATATTCTTCCATTTGCTGAGGTCATTCTTGGTTTCTTGTAATAGTGCTCTGCAGTTTGCCTCATATTGATTTTTTTGTTCTTTTAGTCTGGTATATTCCTAGATATTTCAATTTGTGCTTGGCTATTGTGAAGAGTACCACCTTTTCTATTTCCTCTTTGCAGTCTAATCTAATGTGTATAGCAGTCTGTTAGGCTTCTTTTTATTGATCTCATATCCTGCCACTCTGCCATACTCCTGTATTGCTTCCAGTACTCCCCTTGTGGAGCTTTCAGGATTTTCCATGGGTAAAATCATATCATCTGCAAATAACAATAATTTCACCTCTTCTGTGCCCAAGCCAATACTTCTGATGCCTTTTGTTCTCTATTATGTTGTTAGCCTTATGCTGTCAGCTAGAACCTCCAGTATGATATTAAATGAGAGGGGAACAGGAGACATACTTATTTGGTCCCCTTTTACAGTGGGATGATGTTGGTCATTTCGCCATTTACTGCCACATTGGCTGTTGGTTTTTCACATATAGCTTATATCATCATGAGAAGCTTTCCTTCCATTCCTATCTTCTCTACTATATTAAACAGAAATTGGTGTTGGATGATGTAGAATGCTTTCCCCACATCTATTGGTATTATCATGTGATTTCTAACATTTTTCACACCAATGAGGTGAATGATATTGATGGTCTTTCATATGTTGAACCATTCCTGCATGGCTGATGTGAATCCTACTTGGTCATAGAGCATTATTTTGTTTTATATGTTTTTGGACTGTGTTGGCTAGTATTTTGTTAAGGATTTTTGCATCAATGCTTATTAGGGATATAGCTCTGTATTTCTCTATTCTTGTGGGATCCTTGCGCAGTTTCAGTATCAGTGTTAAACTACTTTGTAGATGGAATTCAGGAGTTTGCCATCATTTTCGATGTTCTGGAAGAGTGTGTGCAGGATTGGTATCAGTTCTTCCCTACATATTTGATAGAACTCTCCAGTGAAACCATCTATTCCTGGGGAATTTTTTGTTGGTAATCCCTTGATAGCCCTATCTAGTTCTTCTATTGATATGGATTTGTTGAGGTTTCTGGCAGCCAGTGGGGATAATCTAGGGAAGGATTGTTTTCCAAGAATTTTTCCATGTTTTCCAAGTTGTTGAATGCATTGGAGTAAAGTTATTAGTACTTTGTGATTATTCTTTAGATATTACTAAGGCCAATTGTAATTTCCCCTCTTTTCTACTTCATCCTTGCTATTGATCTGTGTTCCTTCCTTTCATTTGTTAAATTTTCGAGAGGTTGATTCGATTTATCCTTTCAAAGAACTAACTTTTATTTGGATGATTTTTCCATTGTTTTCTTATTTTCCCTATCCTGAATTTCAGACCTAATTTTTATTATTTCTTTTCTCTCTTTTTTCTTTTTTTATTAAAAATAAATTGGCTTACTTCTCACAAATCAAAAAAAAAAAAAAGAACCCCACCCCATCCCAGAAAAGATGTAACTACTGACACAACATATGTATGTATGTATGTATGTATACATTATGATGAGTGCTGTATGAGTCCCCAATAAAATGAATTTAAAAAAAATAATTTGATTAGGGGTCCGTACATCACTTTTCACAATATATAAGTAAACATACTGTGCCAAGCACCTTCACATGTCCACTGCTGTTATCGTTCTCCAAACATCTGTCTTTTCTCTTGAGCCCTTGGTATCAGCTTTTCCATCCTTTCCCCTCTTCCCCTGCTCTCCCTTCCCCATCAACCCTAAATACTTTATAAATTATTATTGTTCTGTCATCTCTTACACTGCCCGACCTCTCCCCCAAACCCACTCCTTTATGCCCGTCCTTCAAATAGGATCTTATGTGTTTATCTTTGCAGTTGGTTCCATCTCTCTACCCCACCTTCTCTCCACCCATCCAACAGCCCCAATCTTACCACTGGCCCGAAGGGGCTCACCCATTTTGGTTTCCCATATCTCCAACTCCCCTCTCTACTAGGATACTTTCTCCAGTTCATCTGGATTTGTAATATAGAGTTGGGACCATGATGGTTGGAGGGGAGGAAGGTTTCAGTAACTAGAGGAAACTTATATTCATCATCGCTGCCCGGCTGCACCTTGACTGGTCTGCCTCCTCCCCTGACTCCCCTGTAAAGCGGTGACCAATTACCTACCAGTGGGCCTTAGGTCCCCACTCTGCTTTCCCCCTCATTTGTAATGATGTTCTTTGATGCTTGATACCTGTTCCCTTCGGCCCCTCTTGATCACACATGTTGGTGTGCTTCTTCCATGTGGACTTTGCTGTTTCTGCACTGAATGGTGACTTGATTATCTTCAAGTCTTTGAGACTCCAGACATGCAATCATTTGGTAGCTGGGCACCATCGTTTCCTCTGCTCTGTTTGCCTCTGTATCCATTTGTCTTCAGCAAAATCCGAACTCAATTTGTCCCTTGATTTTGATTTTTGTTCCTTGATGCCTGATACCTGATTGTTTCAGCATCTGATGGTTGCACAGACAAGTGAGCTTCTTTTAGGGTAGGTTCTGCTGCTCCTGAGCTAGATAGCTGCTTGTTTATGCTCAAGTCTTTAAGGCCCCAGATGCTGTATCTTTTAATAACTGGGCATAATCAACTTTCTTCACCATTCTTTCTCATGGTCCGACATGTCCTCAGTGGGCACCTTGGGGGGTGTGCATACAGTGATATGTATTTGTTTTTTCCCCCATTTGATGTCTGTTTCCTAGACCTTTCACAACCTTGTGGCCATGCTGGCTATTGTGCGTCTTCTGTTTGGGAGTGGTCTCTTCTCAGGTAAATGGTCTGTTGCTTATTTTCAGGCTTTTAAGACTCCAAATGATATATTCTTTGATAGTTGGGCACCATCAGGTTTCTTCACCACATTTTCTTATGCACCCATTTTATTTCAGTGATCGTATTGGGTCAATGAGCCTCATGGAATACCAGCTTCATAGAACAAAGTGTTCTTGCATAGGAGGGGGCATCTGGGTGAGAGGCCAAAGCCCACTTTCTACCCTATTATTTCACCTATAGATATGTTCTTAAGTTTATTCAATCCTTGTAGTAGATAATTGTGCTTATGAATGGACATGCTTATGTTTAGACCTCTGCTAGTGCCCTTTGCCTTTAGCTCTTTCCTCTATTTCCTTCTATCTCCCTCTTGTCCCACCATCATGTTCCAACTTCATTGGTGTTTCAGTGTTTCCTCACGGATTCATTGTCCTTGCTTAATCCCGACCAGGCCTCCCACACCCTCATTTCCATCAATTGCACATCACTTTTTGCTCCCCCCACCCTACCCATAAGTTTGTCCATGCCCTCTTCTCCTCCTCTCCCTCATGCCCCCCAGGAATCATCAGACCTGTCATTCTTTACTCCTGACTCTGACCAGGAGTACTACCTTCTTGATGAGGCTCGGTTTTTTTTTTTTTTAGGGGGTGGGGGGTCAGTCTGCAATGCTTCCCCACCATGTGATTCCTGAGGTGTACTGTGTCAATGTCTGCTTCAGTAGGGAGCCAGTATACTCTGTCCTGTTGTTGCTTGCCCAGTCCTTTCTGTGACACACTGGGTCTCCAGGGGGATGTATTCCTCTGAGCATGATGTGTCGGTGTGGGGACTCGACCAGCTCTCTTCCTTCCTTCTTGTCTTTGGCACTGTGGGTATGGGATGCTGGTCCCTCCCCCAATCAGTTGTCTGCCACACCCACTTCTAGGGATGTGGTCCATCTGACTCTGGTTGCTTCCTGCTCTATAGCTCTCTCTTTTCTTGCATCCTTCTAAGCATCCACACTGTCTTCATGGTCGGGTGCTTCATGGTAGGAACTGCTTGCCAACTCTGGTTTCTGTGGAGACAAGATCAGTACGCCCCCCTGGGTGGGTTAGTGCCCCATTTCCTCTCTTATCCTTTCACTTTTGAACTCCCTTTTATCTCCCTATCCCCTCCACACTCATTCTTCTCCCATTACTGTATTGCACCCAGCGTGTACCTCCCTGGGTTTGGTCCTCCCTCCTACCTTTACCCTACATCTTGGATCAACTGTTATGGTATAGGAGTCTTCTCTTTTATACTCACCATATTGTTTCTACTTACCTCATGGGGCTCATGCAGTACTTATCCTTTTGTGATTGACTGACTTTGCTCAGCATAATTTCCGCCAGTTCTTCCCACGCAGAGATGTGTTTCATGTGTTCATCAGAATTTTTGATTGAGGAATAGTACTCCATTGTGTGTATGTGCCAGAGTTTGTTGATCCATATCTATACTGATGGAAATTTAGATTGCTTCCAACTCTTTGTGATTGTGAATTGTGCTGCAATAAGTGTTGGCATGCATACCACTGGCTGTGGTTTATTTCTTGTCTCTTCTGGGTATATACCCAATAGCGGAATAGCTGGATCATAGGATAAGTCAACTTCCATTTTTATTAAGTATCACCACATCGCTTTCCATAACAGCTGTACATACCTACATGACCACCAGCAATGTAGAAGTGTTCCTCCTTCACCCCATCCCCTCCAACATTTGTTGCACTCTGATTTTCTGATCTGGGCTAGCCTCAAGGGTATTAGATGACATCTCATGGTTGTCTTGATCTGCATTTCTCTAATGGCTAGTGAGTGTGAACATTTTAACATGTTTATTCGCCATATGGACCTCTCCCCCAGTGAAACTTCTTTTCATTTCTTTTTCCTAGTTCTTCAAAGAGTTATCTGTTTTCATCTTCTTACAGGAAACGTGGGTATTGTAGATTTTTGTAATAAGCCCATTGTCTGTTGTACCATTGCTAAAAATCCTCTCCCAGTCTGTGGATTACCTGGCTATCCTCTTGGTAAAGTCCTTTGATGAACACATGTGTTTTATTTTTAGTAAGTCACATTACTCAATTTCAGGTTCCCCTGCATTTGTACCCTGTCCTATTGCAGTTAGCCTTTGTATTCCCTGGGTCAAGGTTCTTAGATTTTCCCTGATTATCTCGCTAATGGTCCTGATGGTTTGTAGTTTTACTTCCAGGTCGGTGATCCACCTTGAGTTTGTTCTTGTGCATGGGGTCAGGTAGAGATCCTGTTTCATCTTCCTACATGTGGACTTCCATTGTCTCCAGCACCATTTGTTAAATAGGCATCAGCTTCCCACTTGATTCTTTTGGGGCCCTTATTGAAAATCAGTTGTCTAAATGCTAATGGTTTTATTTCAGGGTTTTCTATTCTTTTCCATTGATCTGTGTATCTGTCATTATTCTAGTACCATGCTGTTTTGGCCACTGTGACTTTGTACTAAGTGTGAAAGTCAGGTAAAGCCAGCCCTCTGACTGTATTCTTTTCCTTGAGGAGATCCCTGCTAATTCTGGGCTTTTTCCCTCTCCATATGAAGTTGTTGGTAAGTGTTGCCAGTTCTCTGATGAAGGGTGTTGATATTTGGATCGCTATAGCATTCAACTTATAAAGATTCATGGGTAGGATAGACATCTTTACTATTTTGAATCTCCCAATCCATAAGCCTGGGATATTCCTCCATTTCTGGAGGTCACTTTTCATTTCCTGAAGTAGGGGTTTGTAGTTTTCCTTGTATAGGTCTTTTTTTTTGGGGGGGGGGGTTAGATATATTCCTAGATATTTTAATTTATTCTTGGCTATTGTGAATTGTACTGCCTTCTTGATCTCCTCTTCCATGGCCTTGTCAGATGTGTAGAGCAGACCAATAGACTTCTGTTTGTTGATCTTGTATCCTGCCATGCTTCCATATTCTTCTATTGCTGTTAGTGCTCCGGTTGTGGAGCTCTTGGGATTTGCGATGTACAGGATCATGCCATCAGTGAATAAAGATAATTTGACCTCTTCCCCTCCCATTTGGATACCTTGGATATCTTTCTGTTGTCTTATGCTATTTGCTAAGGCCTCCAGTACTATGTTGAATAGTAATGGGGATAAGAGGCATCATTGTGTTGTTCCCTTCTTCAGTGGAATTAATTTAGTCTTTACTCCATTGACTATTATGTTAGTTGTCCACTTCTCATAGAAAGCTTGTATTAACTTGAGGATCTGTCCTGCTATTCCTATTTGTCTAGTGTCTTGATTAGGAAAGGGTGCTGGATGTTGTCAAATGCTTTTTCTGCATGTATAGATATTATCATATGGCTCTTATATTTCATCTTAGCAATATAATGTATAATATTGATTGATTTATGCATGTTAAACCATCCCTGAATCTCTGGGATGAATTCTACCTGATTCTGGTTGATTATTATTTTTATATATTTTTGTAGTCTATTGGCCAATATCTTGTTGAAGATTTTTGCATCTTTGTTCATTAGAGATATTGGTCTATAGTTCTCTATTCCTGTGTGATCCCTTCCCTGTCAAAGTTATGCTGACTTCATAAAATGAGTTGGGGAGTTTTCCATCCTTCTCTATACTCTGTAAAATTTTGTGGGGGATTGGTGCCAACTCCTCCCTGAAAGCCTTATAGAATTCCTCAGTGAAGCCATCAGGTCCAGGTGCCTTTTTTGTTGGTATATTCTTAATAACCATTTCTATCTCTTCTCTTGTTATGGGTTTGTTTAGTTCCTTGACCTTTATCCGGGAAAGTATGGGGAGAGATTGTTTTTTCAGGTATTTTTTCATGTCTTCCAGATTATTGAGCTTGTCGGAGTAGAGATTTTCATAGTACTTTGTGAGAATCCTTTTAATTTCATTAGGGTCTGTTGTGATTTCCCCCATTTCTTTCTTCATCCTGTCTATTGTTGCTTGTTCTTTCCTTTCTTTGGTTAGGTTTGCCAGTGGCATGTTGATTTTATTGATACTTTCAAAGAACCAACTTTTTGCTGCATTAATCTTTCACATTTTTTTGTCTTCCCAGTGGTTCAACTCCACCTTATTTTATTATTTCTTTTCTGTTACTGTTGGAGGGATTATTCTGCTGACTCTGTTCTAGTTGTTGGAGCTTTTGTGAGAGCGTGTCTGCCATAAGACTCTCTTCCTTTTTCATTTGTTCTCCTATTGCATTTAGGCTACCTCTATTAACTGCCCTTGCAGCATCCCAGAGATTTTGATATGAAGTATTCTCATTCTCATTAATTTCTAGAAATGTTTTGATCTCCCTTCTAATCTGAGTTATTACCCATTGATGCCACAGAAGTTAGTTATTCTTCCTCCAACTATTTGCCTTTGTTTTGGTACTGACCCTTTTATTGATCTCCAATTTTATGGCATGGTGGTCAGAGAAGGACGCCTTTATGATCTCTATGTGTTTGAATTTACTTATGCTTGACTTGTGTCCCAGGATGTGATCAATTTTTGAAAATGTGCCATGTGGACTTGAGAAGAATGTGTATTTTTTGCATTTGGATGGAAGGCCCAGAATATTTTTATCATATCTAGTTGTCTTATTGTGGTGTTTAGTTCCATAGCCTCTTTGCTAAGCTTATTTCCCAAAGATCTGCCTTTCTCTGATAGTGGCGTGTTAAAGTCTATTATAATTGCTGAGTCTGCAACATCTTTTTTCATGTTCTGAATAGTCTGTTTGACAAATTTCACAGGTCTCTCTTGGTCAAGTGTATATTTATTATGCTCACTGGTTCCTGGTGAAGTGTTCCCTTGAGCATTATAAAGTGCCCTTCCTTGTCTCTTTTTATGGCTTGAAACTTGAGGTCTGTTTTATCTGAGATTAGGATTATGACCCCTACTTTGTTTGATTCACCAGTAGCCTGATATATCCTCCTCCAGCCTTTTATTCTTAGTTTATTCTTGTCTGCCAGCTTAAGATGAGTTTCCTGCAGGCAACAGATTGATGCATTATGCTTTCCTGGCCAGTCAGCCAACCTTTTTATTTTAATGATGGAGTTAAGTCCATTGACATTTAGAGTTATTATCCCAATCTGTGGGTTGATTGCTGGCCTCTTGTGTTTTTTGGTGTATGTTTTCTTATCTCCTTTTTCATAGCTCTGTTGTGCTTTCATTAGGGGCTTCTTTATCGCTGTTTTCTTCCTGTATCTGTATGTTCTTGGTGATTGGGGTTAGTCTGTTGATTCCTGGGTTAGGTTGGAGTATAGGATGTTCTCCTGTTTGTGCTTAGTGGGTGTTGGTCTTCTGGTCATAGTAAGTCAGCAAGGATCTTCCTCAGGTTGGGTGTCTGACAACATATTCTTTAAGTTTTCCCTTATCTCGGAAGACCCTTATCTCCCCATCTATCTTGATACATAGTTTTTCAGGGTAAAGAATTCTAGAGGAGGCATTGTTTTTCTTTTACTTCTGGAATATATTGGCCCACTCTCTTCTCCTCTTATGGTTTCTGTTGATAGATCTGCACATATTCTTACTGGAGTGCCCTTATATGTGACCATCCTCTTTTCTCTTGCTGCTCTCAGGATTTTCTCCATTTCCTTGAAGTTGGATAGTTAAACTATTCTATGCCTTGGTGAGTTCTTCCTGGGGTCAAGTCTACTCGGTGTCCTCTCTGTTGACTGTATGATAGACTGGTTCTCATTCATTAGGTTGGGGAAATTTTCTTTCAGAAGTTCCCTTGTTAAATTAGCTCTTGATTTTCTCAATGTGTCTTATTCTGGTAGGCTAATGATTCTGATGTTGGTCCTTTTCATAACATTGATCTCAGGTTTTCCTCTGTTTCTTTTATTATCTTGTATTATTGTCTTTCACGTTTATTGAGGTCATCCTGGTTGTCTTCATGATCATTGATACGAGTCTCAGCCTCATCCAGTCTATTCTTGAGATCAGCAACCCTGCGTGCAGCCTCTCCTATTTTCCCTGTTAACTTCTGTTTTTCCTTCTGATGATTGATTCTCATTCCCTCTATTGTGGACTTCATCCCTTCTATTGTTCCTTTCATCACTTTTATCATTGCATCCTTTGTCTGTGTATCTTCCTTCTTCTCTTATTTCTCCAAACAATCTTCTAATATCTTTTTGTGGCAGATCCACATCAGATTCTTCCATGAGTGCTATGAGTTCTGCTGCTGTGGTTCTTTCTTGTTTACTTATTATTAGTGATGTGGTATTCTGTTGTTTACTTGATGCTTTTGAAGAGGTTGGTGCCATGTTCCTCAGTTACTGAAGGCCCGTGTATACTTTCAGAATGATTGGTGTTGGTGTTTTCACAGGGTGCCTGTGTTTTACTGTGGAGATTGGTTCAGTTGCTCTGTATGCAAGTGCTGCGTTGACTTGAAAGTCAGCTGTCCCCTTGTTCCCAAGCAGATTCCCATCTATGCAGACTTCTGGGCACACAGACTCCCAGACACACACACTCTCAGCCACAGACTTCCACACTGTACAATGTAGCAGGCTCCAACCTCTGGCACCGAGGTTGTACCAGTTCAACAATGATCCTGAGCCAACCAGCTGTCCTCTTATTCCCACACAGATTCCATGCACACAGGCTCCTGGGGGCAGACTCTGAGGCCCACAAACTCCCAGGCACACAGGCAACCCACTCTCCCAGCTGCCAAGGCCTCATAAGTTAAACTAAGACCCTGGATCAAACCAACTGAACCCTTATTCCCCTACAGACTCCTGTGCACACAGGATCCTAGAGACAGATTCTGGGGACCACAGGCTCCTGGTGATCCAGATTCAGGGGTACAGACTTCCACTCTGAGGAGTATAGCAGCCTCCCTGCTCCCTCCTAGAGGCCACAGAAGTTCAACTAAGGCTCTGGGCCAACCAGCTGACCTCTTATTCCCACACAGTGTCCAGGAACACAGCTCCTGGTGACAGAATTTAGGGCACACAGGCTCCCAAGCACACCCACTCACCATCACAGAGACTTCAAGACACACCAACAATACAGGCTTCCAACTGTCAAGGCCATAGAAGTTAAACTAATGCCCTGGACCAAACCAGCTACACCCTTCTTCCCCCACAGACCCCTGTACACACAGGGTCTTGGGGACAGACCATGGGTCATACAAGATCCTGGGGACAGACTCAGGGGCACACAGTCTCCTGGGGACCCAGGCTCAGGGACACAGAGGCTCCCAGGCACACAGTAGGCTCCCAACTTGTGGTGGGCAATAAGCAATGACTCAGACACCCAGATTCCCTTTGTCTGCTCTGCTTTAGTGCTAGGAAAAGTGGGGCAGTGCAGAAATCGTGTTAAAGCAAGGAGGCGGCAGCCGGCAAGGCAGTGAAAAATCCCCACAGCCCAGCTCCCATGCTAGGGAAAGCAGGCGGAGGCCCACGAGGCAGTGAGCAACCCAAGAGGCCCGGCTTCCAAGCTACAGAAGGCAAAGTAGGACTGCGGGGCCCTGCGAGACTCAAGAGGCCAGACTCCCTAGCTAGGGAAGGCAGGGGGATGACCACGTATTTCTTTTCTTTTTATATTAGTTGGATTGTCTTGTTGACTGTTCTGGTTGTGCCAGTGAATCAGCCATAAGTCTCTCCTTTTTGATGTATGCATGCAATGGTATGAAACTTCCTCTGATGACTGCTTTTGCTGTGTCCCATAAGTTTTGGTATGTCTCATTCTCATTAGTTTCTAAAAATTTCCAGATTTCATTTGTGATATGGGCCAGTACATGCTCCTTTTGCAATATGGAGTTATTCATCCTCAAATTGTTTAGCCTTTCACTAATGTTCTTTTATTGCTTCAATAATTTAGTAATATTGCTTCATATTTTATTCCATATTACCAAATAATATCAATAGTTACTTATATATTTACTAATTTCAAAATAGAAATCCTAGAATTTTCTACTTGTACAATTGAACTTTTACTCAATATGAATTAGTATTTAAAAAATTGGGTTAATGTAATATGATTAGTTTATGAATTATTTTGATTGATGTACAATTGATATTAATTAATCTGTCATTATTCATTTGTCCCACAAATATTTGCTTAAAATTAAGCAGAGTTATAATTTTTTTATACTTCCACCACCAGTTTATCAGCTGGTTGTACTGTAATTACTTGTGTTTTGCTGAGATATGAGAAATACACCATAAGTTTCAAATGTCAGCAGATTTGTTGATGTTAGAAAATTTCAACAAATATTCAAGGCTACATAAACAAGGAAGAGAGCTAAGGGAGTCTCTCTTTTTCCCTCTTTTTTTGTCTTTCTCTCTTTCACTCTCTCTTTTTAGATTAAAATCCTATGACTTGCAGGAGAGCATTTTCTGATATCATGCCAAAAGATTAACTTATCAGAGTATAAGAATTTAAAATTTTACTGAGAAAAACTACCTCCTCAAAGTAGAGTCAATCTTAATAAGATATGAAACAAAACTTTCAGAAATTATATATGCTTGTGTTTGAGACACATTAGACAAAAACATCCAGAAAGCATTCATTAAAGCTAACTTGGAATGCCCAAACTAAGAATCTAAGAAAAAAAAAAGGAAATCATCAGGAATGAAATTGAAGACAGAATAGCTGATAGTGTATGTATTTGTATGCTGAAAGAACTGCTGTTTACTATTTTGTTTGGGGAAACCAACAATCTGTTACACTAGGTAGAAGAAATTCATAAGAAATGGCATATCATTCATTGCTAACTACTATTGCTAGTAATGAAGAAATTAAAAAATGGTACCAGCATCTGTAGTGTGAGATTATCAGAAGCATAATCAACACTCACTCATGATTACAAATTATTGGACATTGAACGTTCAAGCATGGATGAAAGATTAGTGTATGTATAATTTGACCTCAGTGATAAAAGTGATATGGGCAATTACAGAGGTATTTATTTTCATACAATCAATGATATATTTATTGCAAATATTCTTTTTCATAAACATAAATTGCTATTGTACATAAGAGTTTTTTTGGATGCAGTACGAAGAAATAAAAAATACTGCCTCTATAGTAGATGTAGAAGTTCAATTTTATCAGTCAGAACAAAGCCTATTGTCCCCTAAAGAATCAAAAAACAATTGCTCATGCAACATTCAAGTTGCAGTGAAAGAAAATGAAAACAAATACAAGATAACAAAAGACAACATTGAATATAATCACTTGAATTTTGTGGCCATCTCCAGAATAGATTTAAAGCATTGCATGTCAATGACCAAACACCAGAAGAAATGTGAAATAACATCAGACAAGACTAAAACAAATACCATTAGAAGGATATTTTAAAACAGATTGTGGCAGCAATTGTACAATACAGCTAGATGTGATTGAACTATGGAATGATATTATATCTGTATCATCTCCCAGTAAAATGGTTTTGAAAAAGAAAAAACAAACAAAACAAAAGACCAAAATAGTTGTCAAAACAAAATTTCTCTGAAATATACTCTAAAATTCAGAGCAGTTGAAGTGAAGTAATAATGAATTATATGGCCTGAACAGAACTTTTCAAAAGGCAAATGAAGGATACAAAATAAAGTATTACAATTATATGCAGAGAGTGTATTAAAAGACAAAATGGAATAGTGAACTGTACTTTTCTCATTTAAAAAAAATTTGGAATTTTCAAGATTTCCATTATAATATTGAAGGCCTACACATTAAAGAAGTAAAAGAAGTTACAGAAAGTAAAAGAAGATGGCAAAAATACACAGCATCACCAAATCATAGCAAATTATTCCATTAAGTATTTTGAAATAAGGCATATGACCATGCCAGTATCCAAAGAAAGATAATCAAATAGGATGTTGACATTGCCAAGCAATATCAATATCAGTTTGACATAAGGTAATCAAATGTGGCTGAAACAGTACATCAATAAAGATTGTCCAGAAATTCAAGGATTAACATAATAACGTGCGACAAGACATATCACTCATTATGTAAGTCAGGTGGATCTTCCTTGGAAACAATAAATAATAGTAAGAATTATTTATATTTTATAGATTCTGCAAAGGCCCTCAAGTGTGTACATCATAACTAATTATGAACATATTAAAGAAATGAAAATTCTAAACAGGACAAGGGAATATTTCATGCCTTAAGAACCAGAGAAATGTGAAAGGTGTATTCTTTTGTTATAGTTAATAATCTGCATTTAGAGCAAGTAATTGAAGAAGCTAGGCTAGATGAAAAAGACTGCTGCATCTGGATTGGAGGAAGAATCATAAACTATCTGTCATATGCAGATAACACAACCTTGTTTTGTAAAAGTAAAGAGGGCTAAAACATGTACTGATGATGATCTTGGACTACAGCTTTCAATGTAAAATAAATCTTGGTTTAAAGGACACTAGAACCCTTATGATTGTATCAATAAGCAACAGTATAAGAAACAACATAATTAGGGATATTGCCAGGGATTTTATTTTCCATTAATTCCCAGTTAATACTCATGGAGGAAGCAAGCAAAAAATAAAATGAAACATTGGATTCAGCAACTCTATTACAGAATATCTATTTAAAGGTTTAGAAAGCAAAGTGCACTAGATTCAGTCATGGCATTTTCTGTTGCTTCATTTTCATGATAAAAGTAGGCAATGAGTAAAAAAGATCAAAGAAGTATTGATATATCTGTATCATCATGCTGTTGAAGAATTTTAATTACACCATTAACTGCCAGAACAAACACATCTGCCAGGTAAAACTTATAACCAGAATTCTCTTTGGAATCAAGGATAGCAATATTTCATCTCATATCTGGATACATTATGAGGAAAGCCCAGTTCTGGAAAAAGAATCTTATGTCTGTAAGGTGGAGAGTCAGTTCAAAACAGACTAGGCCCCTCAATAAGAAGAAATGACATTATACACCGTCAATGAGCTTAACGACAAGATTATCTGTGAATTCGGTACAGAATTGGGCAACAGAGGGGTATTTTGTTCAGCTGTATATGTGGATAATATGGAATGAACTCCAAAACACCTTGAAATACAGCTGCAATTCATTTTTTTCTGAATTTTCATTTTCCTATTTGAGAATATTCTTCAGGTTTCAGAATCATTTTTAGTAAACAATGCATCTGCTTTTGGCCAATACATAATATCTTTTGGTTCGAAGATGCTTTAATTGATCTTTAAGATATTTTTAAGTTAAAGAATGTGTGTTTTTATGTATATCTTAGAGAAAACTAAATGTACTGCTATGCAAGTCATAGAGATATATTTTAAAATATCAAAATGTGAAGCTACTCTTTCTCATATCCTTCTTCTTGGTCTATATATCTCTGAAGTCTATGTTTTCATCTTTCAGACCCTTCCACAAAGAACAGTGAGCTCTTCTATTCTGACTATGTGTACATGTCAGTTTCAGCATTTTCAAATTGTGTTCCTTTAAATGGTTTGAAAAATAAACAAAAATAATCTTGAAGGGGCAAGGTCATCATTATAAAGGTAAGTGGGATAAAGCTTTCAAAAACAATTCTCATAAGACAGACCTTGCTACCTTTCAAGAATGAACAGGTGCATTGAAGTGATGAAAAGGGATATCAAGAGAGGGTATTCTTGGATTTTCCTTGCCAATTCAATTTTCATCATTTTTTTCTTTCATCATTCTTAAAACTGCTTCCTAATTAAAATTCTTCAACAGCATGATTATACAAATATATCAATACTTCCTTGATCCTGTGATCATCTTGTGTCCTTTGACAAAAATCTATAAATATATATATTTCTCCCTTGAAATTTCCACACAACTGTCACCATACTTTGTGAGCATGGTTCATTGAATTTACGGGGCCCAGAAGATCCCCTTTGAATGATTGTATATTTCTTTTATATTGAATTCACCCTAAATTAGAGTAAGATGACTGCATCCTTAAGGTATATTATCTATAGACACCCACTTGTTGAAGATACAGTTGTAGACAAGTTTTTTTGTTTGCACTGAACACATACATGAGTGAACTGGAATCAGAGTAGCAATATTTATGGGACACTCAAATCAAATCATAGGGGTACACTCATATGAAATCAAAATGCACATGTTTTATATTTGTATACATCCCAGTGCCATAGAATCAATTCCAACAAATAGCAACTCTTTACAAGGTTTCAGAGAACAAAACTTTTTCTAAAATCATTTTATTGGGGGCTTGCACATCCATTGTGTTAAGCATGTTTGTACATTTGTTGCCATCATTCTCAAAATATTTGTGGTCTATTTGATCCCTTGGTATCAACTCCTAATGTTGTCCTTCCCTCCCCATACCCCTAACTCATAAACCCTTAATAATTTATAAATTATCATATTTTGTCATGTCTTCCACTGTCCAACATCTCCCTTCATCTACTTTTCAGTTGTCCAGCCTAGGAGGGGGGTTTATGTAGAGCCTTGTAATCAGTTTCTCCTTTCTATCCCACCTTCTCTCGACCCTCCCGGTATTGAAACTCTCACAACTGGTCCGAGAGGTTAATCCATCTTGGATTTCCTGGGCTTCCAGTTCGTATCTGTCTCAGTGTATGCCCTCTGGTCTAGCCTGATTTGTAAGGTAGAATTGGGATTGTGATAGGTGGGAGGACACCTGATCCCATTGACATCTCATGGTTACACAGGCTGGTGTGTGTCTTTCATGTGGACTTGTTGCTTCTTAGCTAGATGGTTCTTGTTTATCTTTAAGCCTTTAAGACTCCAGGCACTATATCTTTGGATAACTGGACACAATCAGTGTCCTTCACCATATTTGCTTATACACCTACTTTTTCTTTTAGTGATTGTGTTGGGAAGTTGAGCATCATGGAATGCCAGTTTAATAGAAAAAGTATTCTTGCATTGAAGGAGTATTTGAGTGGAGGTCCAATGCCCCTCAGCTACCTTAATACTTTCTTTACAGGAGCCTCATATTTCCCTCAAGATGTGGTTCATCAGGTTGATTGACATCTCAATCAGTAGTCCTATGCTTAGATGTCCAAATGTATATACTTTCAATTTCTACATTGACTATCACTTATGGATGTATTTATGTATTTATTTGTCTATGTACCCTTCACGTTAATATAGAACCATCTCAGAATATTTCCTATAATAATACACAGTGTTACCATGAAACAATCTCTCTTTAAATTACCGAAGATTATAAAATCTACTGTTCTTAAGTACCTTGGAGTTTGTTCTGACTCCTCCTCATTCTGACCCTATATTTAACAGAAGAAAAAAAAAACACTGTCTAGTCCTGTGCCAAGGAACTCTGGTGATATCATCAAGGAAATGAATTGACTCTCTGATGGCCATGATTGTCTCAGTAATAGGAAGGTTTATGGGCATGACACAGACTTCTGTCCCTGGCTGCAAGTGAGCAATTCTGACTCATCTTGACTCTATAGGACAGGGTGGAATTGCCCCTTTGGGCTTCTGTGTCTGTAACTTTTTAATGGAATGGAAGGCTTGCCCTTTCTCTTGCAGAGTGACTGATAATTTCAAATCTGCTGACTTTTCAGTTAGCAGTCCAATGTGCAACCGAGTCTACCACCAGGTAAATATATTTTTGGGATACTCTGCTTTCATCCAAACTCCAGCTGGCACCTGTAATGATACCCTTACTTTCAGGTCCACTCATCAATTGGCTTGGGTTTTTGGTGGTTCCCTCTTGACAAAACTTTTAAACCATTTAAAAATTATCTTTGGTAAAATTTTCAAGTACGTGATACCATCAGTATTGTTAGATTCTAGGGTCAGGGTTAGGGTAAAAAAGAAAAAAGTTTAAAAAATTAAACTATATAGTTAGATGACTTTCCCCCCTTTTTATTACTCAGCCTTTCTTTGAAATTGGCGGACCTTTGGATTTCTTTCAGTCAGATGGTCCAGTATCTGTCTTCCAAACTTTTTAGCAAAGGCAAGCAAGCATTTGCCAGCATCACTTGTGTTTGATGATACATCTAAGTTGGTATTCTATCCATTTGTTGAGCCTTGTTCTGCCCAGTAGGTTCAGTGTAGCTCTAGAACAAAGGGTCATGATTATCAGCCAGCGTTTGGTGTGATTGAACATCAAACTAATTCATTTTGTTACAGTGACATTGTGTATTCACTAGAGCTTCTTATGGTATGTTAATATATGATGCATAGAATCCTTCAATATTCAGTTTAAGACTTAATTTTGTCAGTTCTTTCAACTTAAGAATCATGAAACATTCTCTTCTCTCTTGGTGTTCTAAATTCCAAGATCTTTTTATGTCTTATTAAAATACTTTATCATCCTGAATTGAATTTTAAATCTTCATTCAGCACATTATTTCATCATGCTTTGAATCTTCTGAAGGGAAAGCATTTAATCTTTTGTCATAGAGCATCATGTATTTTTATAGGTATACTTTACCAGATTTCCTCAATTACTTACATTTTTTATGTTTAATAGATGAGGAGCTTTGTAATTTCTCTTTGCACATATTAATAAAATTATAAGATTTTTAGGCTGAGCCCTGGTGGCATAGTGGTTGAGTATGGGACTACAGCCCACAGGGTTGACGGTTCAATCCAGCAGCAGCTCCTCAGGAGCAAGGCTTGGCTTCTTACTTTCACCGGGGCAGTGATGCCACAAACACACACACACACACACACACACAAAGATTTTTGAAATTTTAGCCTGTTGATATACTGAAGGGCAATGGTATTTTATTTGATTGTTGAATGAACTATGCATTGCTGCAATGACCATAATTTTAGGACCTATTTTCCAAATATTTATAAAATTAATTACCTACTGTTTTTCAGTATCATTCTGTTAGTATGGGTGTTATTCTGATGTTCTAGTTTCCTATCATATATTTTTTAGATTAGTATTACAATTGATTCTTCTTTTATCTGTTAGAATCTCTGTGATGGTAGAAAAATTTCTTTACTAATTGTGTCATACATATTACAACTGAAGCCATCTGGGACTGTGGTTTTCCATTTCATGACTTTAATAAAACATTTATCCATTTTTTATATCATGATGTGATATCATGCACTTTGAATGTGCTGTTAACAGAGGCCAATTCCTTAGAGACAGGCGTCCTGGTTGGTAGAGGGACAGTGAGAAGAGTCCTCCAAAGGAAGATGGACAGTGCACAGTGGGTTTAGACAGAAAGTAGTAGTGGGAGATGGGGCAGGACAGGGCAGAGTTTCCTCAGTCGTACGTCGGGTAGCTCTGAATTGGAAGTGACTGATGCCTAGTCACACAGAGTGCACTAAATAAAAGTGGTAAAGATTATCAATTTCATGTTCAGTGGACTATGGCAGATTTGTTTGGCAAGACATTTATTCAGTAGGCCTTACTTATAAAAAAATTGGTGGCATAAAGTTTTTTATAAAATGCTGCTTTTATCATTTTACTATTTGTAAACTCTGTAAAAACAAACCAGCAATAAAAAAGGAAGCCATAGCACTCAAGAGAATTGTGATTGATAGCAGCTCTACAGGGGAGTATAGAACTGACTGATTGCTGCATGCGATTGCCAGGGCTGGATGGAATCTTTGTGGACGCAGAATGCCACATCTTTCTCCCACCCTGTACGTGATGGGTTTGAATCACCAACTTTCCTAATTGCTAACACAAGCTGACCCAGGCCTTAAAATGGCAACCTAAAAGCTTAACAAGCTCCAGTTTTAGAACTCTCACTCCTGACTTGCTCTCTGCTTCTCTCTTATCGCATCCTCAATTTTAAAGTCCTGTTCTTTTAATTAATCATGTAAGAAGCTTGTCAATTAATTTATCTTTTTAAAAGAACATTTGGATTTTACAGAAACACTGTAATGTTTTTTCTGTTTTGTATTCAATCATGCCTACTCTTTCAAATTTTGTTTTGTTTTTGTTTTTTTGTTTTGTTTTTTGGGGGGCATCACTGCCCTCTGGTGGTTGTGGGAACTACCCAGTGCTGCTCCTGAGAGCCACCGCTGGATTTGATTCACCAAGCCCGCAGGCTGTAGTCCCGCACTCAACCTCTTACGCCACCTGGACTCAGCCCCTCTTTTAAATTTTTATGACATTCTCCTTTTAAGTTTAAATTGCAGTTAGGTCTTAAGTATTAATAAACTTAACTTTTCCCCATCTAAAGATTTATTCTTTAACATTTCCTCTAAGTATAATTCTATTTATGCAGCATACATTTTTGAGAATAAATATTTTTAATAAAGACAAATTTCTAATTTTCTCCTTTTTCCTTCCTCTTCTTTCTTTTAAATATGTTAGCTGTTTAGAAATACATTGATTTTCAAATATCCCTAGTTTTTGGATATACAGTATATTGTTTTATAGTGTTCGTTTTTATCAGGCAATATTTTTATATGTTTAGGCTTTTATAATTTTGACACTTATTTTAAGACACTGATATTTTTCTGCACCATGACTTTTGAAATAAGTAATTTTTGCTGATTTGATATAGCATACTTTATTGTACTATAGCTGAAGCTATAATTTTCTATCATGGGATGCTGGCAAGGTTCACAAGTAACTTTTAGGAAAACTTTAATTTGTATGTGAATTTGGAATTCTAATTATTTCAAGAAGAGAAAATATATCAATTAAATTGTAAATATTAATTATTCCTTAATTGTTAAAATCTATTGTTTTATGTGTTCAAGTATTTTGATTTTGTGATTAATGAAAGTATATTTTATATGTAAGTTAAATAAGTGTGGTTAGTAAACAAACTAGGGCATGATTTTATTTTTGATAGTTGTTTATCTTTCATCTTGGGACTTATTTATCTGAAGAAAACAGGTTTAAAACTTGTTTAGTATAAAATAAATATAAGTGAATGGAAATTCTTCTCATGCAAATATATAAATATGAGTGGGTCCCAAAAACCTTGGAATTTTTTTCAGCTATGCATTCATTTATTTTTTACACAGTAACACACTCAGCTTCAAAGTATCCTCAGTTTCACTTAATACATAAGTCAAATCTCTGACTCCATTCTTGGAAACATTTTTCAACTGATCTGTTTGGATACCTGACAGTGACTACCCTGTTTTTCCCTCACGTCTTATATATGATAAAATCTGCGTCCTTTCATGTCTCTTTATCCATGAACATAGAAAGAAATCCCAAAGAACAAGATCAGATGAGCAAGGTACATGGGGCAAGAGTGGTATGCTGGTTTTTGCCAAAAGCTGGTGCACTGAAATAGCTGCATGTCATGGTGGCAAAATTCCATCTGCCACAAACCTGCCCTTTTCTGTCACACAGTTACACAGTCTTTTCAGAACTTCTAAATAGAAAGCTTGATTAACAGTCTGACCTGGTGGAATGAACTTCAAATATATTATCCCCCTCACATCAAAATACTGTATATACTTGAGTATAAGATAATCTGAATATCAACCGAAGCATCTAATTTTACCCTTAAGACTGAATTAAAAATGTGCTGAACAACTCGGCTTCTACTCAAGTTTACTTGGTAACCAATGACCGCCATCTTGATCTTTGATTCTACTTGATGAGTTTTTTGAGGTGAAGTGACAATGGTATCCTCCACAGGCTTGATTGATGTTTGCTTTTGGGGTCATACAAATGGCACCATGTCTTGTCACCAGTAATGGCCTTTGGAAAACTATCTGGGTTGCTTCAGAGCTGTTTTTTCAAAGCATGGCATATTTTCAATGGATGCTCTTCTAGTGGTCAGTCAGAACCCAAGGCACAAATTCCACAGTGACTTATCATTCTGAAATTTCCCATTTACAGTCACTGAATCAAGCTCCAAAATAGTCCACATAACTTCCCCATGTAATCAAGGACCTGTTGTCCATCTTGGAATATGAGTGCCCAAATTTTGTTGATATTTTCATCCCTTGGGGAAACTGACAGACGTCTAGAATGATGCTTGTCATCAATCAACAATTCATCTTTTTAAAAAGAGAAAACCACTCCTACACTTGTCTTTTTCCTACAGCAATATACTTAAAAGCCGCCCTCAGCATGGTAACAGCTTCTGTGACTTGTTTCTGGAGCAAGAAACCAAATTTCACAGCTCCACACAGTTCTCTGAAATTGACCATCACAAAAAATGAGGTTTGAGTAAAACTGATTTTTATGAAAAAATTCGCTGTTTCCAGAGGGATCCTAACCGGGTGATGCCACTGAGTGCACTCACTCAGAGCACATTGCAGGATACTCACCTACTGGGAAATATGTGGACTAAGAAAGATCTGTCTAGCAGTGCCTTTGTCCAGCTTTTTTGGGGGGTGTCCCCTAATGGATGCATATATATTTATATTAATATATATTCATGATCTGAATATATATATGACATGACTAATCATATTCATGAACACTCAAAAGCCCTAGTGGTATAGAGGGTTGTAATTTACAAGTTAGCAATCAAAATTACCAACTGTTTCAGGAAGGAAAACAAGGTTTGCTATTCCTGTAGAGCTACAGCTCAGAGACCAACAGGGGCTGTTCTACTTTGTCTTCTTGGGTCAGTATAAATCAGAATCAACTCAATGGTATTGAGTTGTTTTTGTTTTAATTTTACATTCACATATGAGTCTAATATTAATAATTTAGTTTTAAATAGATTAAGTCCCAAAAAGAAGGGACATACTTTATTAAGCATGCCATACTTTGAGAAAATTGTTATTAACAGATTTCCAGTGATAGTCATAAATCTCATTGGAAGAAAAACAATTAGCTGAGCTAAGGAAAAAATCAAAACTGTATATTATTCTAGATATTTCTTGATAAGACTGATAACGATAAATAAATAAATATATATAGATCATATTCTATATTTTGTAAGCATTCAGCTGAGAAAGTTAAGTAACTTGCCCTGTGACATATAATTGCAAACAATGTTTTCCTTTTCCACTTCTGTTTATTGCCTAGAAGCAAAATATACACAATATTCCACTAAGTAGGGATAAAAATTTTAAAATACACACATACCAAGTCTTAAGTGAAGTATGTGGTGTATCATAAGCTGTAACATTAAAAGAAAAAAAATTGCTGTTGTTAGGTAAATACAGAATATAGACATTCGTTTCATCTATGTTTCAATTATGGCCATTTATATTTCACACTTAAAGTTTTTATTCTTAAAAAACACCTTCCATTTTAGAAAGCATTGTAGTTAGGACTCCCAAGTTCATGATATGTGAACTTGTTTCCTTTAATTCCCTGACAACCCTAAATATTTATAAGTAAGAATTGGAATGATATTGCCTACTTAATATTAACCTGTTGAAAGATCAACATTGACTCACCTTCTAAACTATTCCTTTTTATTTAGATTTCTTTACTAATATATTTTATCAGGAGATTTAAATATATCACACCTATGATATCTGTCACTACATGTACCTTGACTGTAACCTGAGTGAAAATGTGTCATCCACATTCCAACTTACTGGTGGATCCTAACAGATCATTATAAAGGTGATAATTATGCCATTATATAATTACGAAAGCACTGTGCATAAAGACCCATTCATGTTAACACATGGGTGGAATGTTTCATGATAATGTGATCATATAAAATGTGTTTTTTAGTATCTTTTTCATCTACCTTATATAGTACTCTATTTTATTTCTTTTTCTTTTTTGGGGCAATATCACTGCCCTCTGGTGGTCATGGGAGCTACCCAGCCTTGCTCCTGGAGAGCTGCTGCTGGATTTAAACCGCCAAGTCCATGGGCTGCAGTCCTGCACTCAACCACTACGCCACCAGGACTCAGCCCAACTCTATTTTATTTCTGATGCTATTATTTAGAAGTTAAATGAAGACCAAAGACATAACTCTTCACTACTTTTCATATGTTTTATCTATATTTTTGTCAAGATGGGGTTTATAAAGCACTATACTTTTAAAAGATTCTCATAAAATAATTTAGCATTGTCAAACATCTATACCCTTTGAACATTTACATAAATGAAATCCTAAGTTTTAATATAAGCAATATTTTCTTGTCATCTCAACAGAATTCAGAACTAATTATGGTATCTGAAGACAGGTTCTCAGAAGCTAATACTTGCTGTTGCATGTTCTTTTGCAATTATAAGCCAATTTCAAATGTGAATAACCTAACAAAAAATTAAATTGTCATCTGCACATCTGACAAACGAGTATTAGAAATGAAATGACTAAATGTTCAACAGAGGGAATTTCAATTCCCATTATAGGAGACTATGAAATTTTGTGAAAAATTTGAAAATACCCATAGAAGACAGAAAGTTAACAGGATGTAGCCATGTGTCGTCAACATCATAACTTAATGTCATATATTATTTGTGGAGTGGCTCATGGAGCTGCAAATGGGTG